>JAEANM010013404.1:0-14412 GCA_017656035.1 Myanophis thanlyinensis | reverse complement strand
CAATTATAAATTCATTAAAACCCCATTTTAAAACAAAAATTAATACAAAATTTAAAATTCATTAAACTTTATTTAAATTCCACTTAATTCCACTTGTAAGCGCTACTAAATTAATAATAATAGTACCTTCTCCCCAGACAAATATCACTATAAACAGCTTCAACTCTTCTCCCTCAACAAAAACCAACCCTTAGGTTATCTAACTTTCACCAACTTTCAAAAATAGGACTGCTTTTAAAATCAACCTAAATCTATTTGAATTTCTAATTATGGAAATGCATTTCCTAATTTGCTTTGGATAGAGTCTGAGAAGAAACCAGAATTGATCTTGAAGGCAAAGATAAAAATAGTAGCCAATATTGTCTTCTTTAAACAGCATAGTTCTGTTGTATGCCTTGATCTGATTCTCTTTACAAGTTTAATTCCATATTTTGATGCAGAATTTACATATGGAAGGCGGTTAACTTTTGAAGAGGCCTGACTTTTTCTGACACTAACTTCTATATTAGCCAGACAGTCTCTTTTTCTGTAGTGTACATTCCACAGCATGCCCTGATATATATATTTGCACACTTGCTTGTGCATGCTGTTTATATTCAGGGCTGTGGGAAATAATAGGAATAGAAAGATTTATCAACTATATTATGATCATATAAAGTATATAATTCTAAAACAAATCAAAATATACTGTTTATATAAATGTGAATAAAAAAGACCTCAAATTCTACATTTATTTTCATATAAATAACTAACATAACAAATAAATTCTGGATATAAATCTAATTTGTTTCCTTAATTCTCAACATTTCAGACTTAGAAGTCACAGTGTGATTTGGTAAAGTTTTGAACCATCAAAGATAAATACTTTTATTAATATTTATAACAATTGATTTTTAGAATATCTTATCAGACTTCATACTTACTGTCTTGAAATTTTCTAAGAGAACAGGCATATTCTAAATACCAAGAACAACAGAAAAAAAAACTATGCTGAAGTTTCAGTCAGGGTAATTTACAGTTAGCAAAGGAAAACAAATTAGTGCTCATAGTAAGATTTGGAGGGGAAAGGAGTGAACGAAGAATAGAGATGGGAGTCAAGGAAAGGATCAGTAAAGATTGTGCTAAGGGGAAATTAATGTTTAGGCTAAAGTAAGAGAAGATGGCAAAAAGTAAGCAGGATTGACATGTTTTAATTTGGAATAGACAATAGAGGAAGGGTTGGAAGCAGATGAAAAAATGTGGATGGCTTTAGTTTAAGGTGGATAAGTTAAACATCAGGATAAGGCAGTGAGGATTGGACAAGAAGATTGGATATCTTTGGGCTATAAGGCTGGATACACATTACAATAATTTTAAAAGATATTTCTATTTCTAGCTCTTTAATTTTAGTTCATGGGCCGCAGGTTATATTTCTACAAGATAAATTATGGAAATATCATTAGGAGAATGATAGTTAGGTGGAAACAGATGATTTGCTGTGGCAGTCTCTAACGAGAACAATGGAAAGAAGATCAGGAGAATGCATTTTATTCATAATATTTATTACAATGTAAATGGTGTTGCTCAAATTAGTTCTGATAGATTACCAAATATGTATACAGACCACTTTGCTTTTTACTACAAATTCTGTATGTTTTTATTTTAAGTAAATTTGTGCAAGTACAGAGGTGTTCATTTATTTATGTTTTTTTCAAACTAATTACAAACTAATAACATAAGTCTAATTTAATTTTTTTACTAAAGAACACTAAAACAAAACGCATGTTTAATAAAATTTTAGCCATTCCCCAATACATATTCATGAAGTTAATATATCTAGGCAATTGTTTCCATTCTATTTATATTTAAAACTAATACCTCAAGTATTTGTTCCCTTTTTTAATGTATCACCACTGCATATCAATGTAATTCACTTCATTATGTTTAACTGCTGTAGCAGCACAGATACTAAATTATGTAAATATATTTATTGTATTGAATTCAACATCTTCTTGAAACCTCCTGCATTAAGTTTGTGTTTTATATGATAGTATGGATTGTATCCTAAAGATTGTTAGACTTAAAAATTGAATATCTAAGTGAAGCAAATTTGTGTAAGGATATTTAAAGAGCTTAAAAATGCCATGTCAAATTTTTAGATTCCAAAATATATTATTTAGCCATTCTTTTATATAGCAAGCCTTAAAAATTATAATCCTAAATGTTTGACAAAGTAGAGAAAATCCATCTGAAGCATAAGTTATTAGTAGACTCCTATCTTGTCTAAATAAGTAAAAGATGGCAATTTGCCTAAGTGATCCGTTGTTGTTTGAAGAATTAAACTGGGAATCATTCATCACAGCTTTGAACCATAAACAAATGAACAGCCACACTACCCATTCTCCCACCACCATGCTTGTGAGTTCATTAAAGCCTGGCACTCCACAAGCAATTCCATCAATGGACACATTGACCTACAACCAGTCTACAAACTGCTAAGAATCCAAATCAACCAGAGACAGTACCCACCCTCAGACAACTCCCCACTACCATCAGTTCACCTCCCAATGACCCTGACCTGATGTAATCTCCTTATCACAAAACCCATCACAAGATTCATTGATAACTCACACCTGACCCATCACAAGAGCCATCACAAGGCCCTCACTTCACACACTCACACCAGAAACCCTTATAAACAGAAAAACACTGATACTAATATCCCCTAAACTACTCCGCTGAATATGTTATTTAGCTTGCTGATGAAATGTTCAGAAACCAACCCACAAGCTTGGAGAATGGACCTTCACCCTCATCCTATACCTGAGCTATAGATATTTGTCACTATTGCTTACAAAAAAAAAAAAAAAAAGCCACAGAGTTTTATGGTTGCTGCATTTTTATAAGCATCCTGCTGCTTTTGCACCACACTAACAGCATTATGTTTTTCCATGATGCCACTGGCAGGGCCTAAGTACCACTGAGACCACATTGCTCATCTCTGACCTTCAAGTGGTAAGCAGTTACAGGGGAAGTGGTTATATATTCCTGCATGGATGGTGTTGTGTTGCACTGTTTGCCAAAATACAGCGAAAGAAAAGAGAGACAGAAGGGGAAAAAAAGATTTTTCCAGTTTTCCTAAGATCTTTTAAAGAACCAAATTTATGTTTCAAAAATCAGCAAATTGATTCAATTACAAGAATTCCAGTTATATGAGAAGATACAGTTCTGACATTAATGACAGATTAGAGATTAAGTAAACCAGTTCTGTACAGTTCTACATTTCTAAATAATACCTTCATCAGGGGTGATTACCTAAATACTATTGATTGCCTCACCAAAACCATAAATAACCCTCTGATATTTTCCACTAGAAGAGTTTTGAAAAAAATCACTAAAGGTATACTTGTATACAGAAAATAAATATCTTTGAAAAGTCAACCTAACACTGAAAACTGGAAAGGTTTTGTTTTTCTTTTCTCTTTTCCTTTTCACTGTTTTGTTTTGCTTTGGAATGAGTTTACATTAAGGTCTGGGGTCTTTTTTAACAGAACTTTGGTTTGTTTATTAACACAACATTCATTTCTACAGCAAAGAAAAATTGCATGCACTCTCTAAGTAAACAACTTGTAGATCACTTCCCTGTAAGTTGCAGTGAAGGATCAAGTTTATATTTTTGGGTGGAGAATTCTGAGTGGAATAGTTTTAAAGCTGAAATCCTTATTCTTATAAAGTAAACAATTTCTAATGAGTAAAAGCAGTATAAAACTGTATCTGTTTTCATTACCTCGATGATGTATTCTGAAAATAGACCTAAAATGTACATTTCTTTCGTTTACAAGTAACTTATATAATTAATTCTGACATAGAAATCTCTTCAGCTTATTCCATACATTGGGTAGTTTTTTTTTTTTTTTTACTAATATATGTTTTCCATTACTAATATGCTTTTCTTTTGCCATGGGTCTTTTGGTGCATTTATACAACTCATAGTTTTGATGTGGGAGCAGAGTTTTTCTATTACTATATTAAAATACTATATGGCAAAAAGTATAATAATATTGAAAGAAAACAAAAGTAAATACCAAAAGCAACTTACTCCAGGTTTGTGTTCTCTTTATGAATCTATATTTGAAAAGGTAGTGAAAAACTTTTATTAAGATTTGTGTAACTTTTTATGTAGCAAAATAATTAAACTATATAGTTCTTTTTAAAAAAAAAGTATAATAGGATGTGTAATAATAAGTATATATTCTTCTGGTCTATACTGTAATATCTTAAAAACTGTAAGAGCACAAACAGCACAAAAATGCTCCATTGTTGTATGTATGTGATATAAAAGTATATTAATGTATAATGTGTGTTCACAGCTTTTCTTTAATATAAAATCAAAATCTAGGAAGGCATGTTTTTATGAGAGTGGGAAGTCTCATGTACTGCAGAAATAATATAATGGCATTTTATCTCATGGGAGAAAGGACAGTTCAGTATTAAAAAGACCAGTTTCACTGTCATTGTCCAGGCAGATTTTGATTAAGGATGACTTACTTAAAAGGGAATCTAAAATCTTCAAAATGCTCCATGTCACCTTCTACAATTGTACTAAATGCCGGATTTTCCAAATTCTGATCATAACTATATAGTAATTTCATAGCAATGCAATAATGTGTATGTTTGCTGAGAATAAAATTCCTTGGAATACAGTGAACTTATTTTTGGATAAGTATATATGAGACTAAAATAGGAAAAAAACTGATGAACCTACTACTGTTCTAGCAATATACTGGCAACATATATGTGGAGAAACAAATAGCATTTGCTCTTTTTTCCTGCTATTATTTTTTCCTTGCAAAACAAATAAATGATGTCTCCTCACAGCAGAGATTTGGGAGCACATGGCTCCTTCAGTCTCTCTAGACTTCTACCTTCAGACTCAGCCACATTTTTCAAAATTTTCTAATTCTAAAGGGGGGGGGAAACAGTTGTGCAAGTTAATTGAGAGATAAATGGAGATTTGTCCAAGATCAAGTTCTCCCTCCTAAATCAAAATTCTTTCTCCAGCCTCAAAAGTTAAAGCCACTTTGTACTAAATATTGATAAATGTAGCAAGAGACATGTTACATCTTATTTTGGATTTATGGATACAAAAGGTCAAGTATTTAATACACTAGTATCACATTTCGATGAAAACTAAGATCAGGAATAAAATAAGGCTTATAGCTGCTCCTAACCCTGTAAGACAAAGGGCATAATAAGTTATAACTCTAAAAACATGGAAACTGGCTCTGAAGAATATAACTTCTCCATGTTGGTCACATGAATATTATTGTGTACCTCTAAATGATTATTGTTTTGTTATATGGATTAATTACCAAATATTTAATCTGGCTAGGATAAGAACATTGATCTTTTATATCAGTTAAGAATCTCAACTTCTTATATAACTTCTTTCTTTAACTTTATATAAAGGTAAAATAAATAATTCAGGAAGTCTATAAATACAAATATGGGTCCTCAAAAGACCATGTCCAGTCTTGTAGCAGAACATCATTTATTTTTGTTGTAACATCACCAGTTAGATCCAAGTTGGTAACTTTTCATCCATGAATACTAAATATGAAAGGGTTATGGAAACAATGACTCTGCATCTCCTAAGAGGGCTATGTATGGCTATTCTGAATACTACAAAACCCTTCATCAATCTGGCTTCCTACAGATGTGTTGAAGCATTCAAAAACAGCAGGACTGCAAATTTCAGCAGATTCATTTCTAGCATATCTGGAGGACAGCAGATGGTAGAAAGCTTTCTTGAAGACCTACGCAGACATTTCTTGTCCCTTTGTTTTCTTCAGATTGCTAATTTATTCAATGGTCTTGAAAAATTACTTTACTCCCCTATCATACAAAGTTGTAGAGTTAGGGTTTTTTGTTTTTTTTTAGAGAATTTGCTTTTATATTAACACCCTGTTGGTTATTCCAGAAGTCTGGAAGGAGATTCAATCTGTTCCTGAAGCGACGTCTCAGGGTAAACCATTGACAAATTGTACCACTAACACCTGGATGGCTTCAGTGATAACAAGCTTTATTATGTGGTGTCTCTCTTTAATAGGGAACAAGATGAAGTAATGAATTTTAGCCTGTACCATAAACAAATAAATATAAATCACACACGCTTACAAAAAATTCAATATCTGTCAAAGGATATAATCCTAAAGCTCCTTATATATCTCCTGTTTTATTGAATGATATGAAGCAGCCTTATTTTATAATTTCTTAATTGCTAAGTATATTTTGTCAGAATTGAAAAAAAAATATGTTGCATTGGAATAATCCTTGACATAAGACACTATGTAGTAAAGTCTAGCATTTTAAAAATAGGTATAAATCATGTACTGTAGGTACCAAATATGATGTTGTAAATCCAATTCCTCTGTAGCCTACACTCAACCTCATAGTAGAGCTATCTCATGTGTAGGGTAAGTACCTTATATTTATTCAAACATGATCAAAGGGTAGAAGGACTGCAAGGACCTTCAAAATTATTTTATCTTACCCCAAGCTTACTGGAAGAAACCACTAAGTATGATGCTTTTGGATAAACCATGCCATTTATACCCATACAAATGCCCTTAAGAGTGAAGTCAGCACCCATTTTAATCAGCATCCAAGGAAGTAATATAGAATTGGAGAGATGCCACAGACACAATCGCACACAAATATATATACCATTAAAATAAGTGGACAGCGTTATATTACAATGTATTTGTCAGGACGAAGCCCAAAGATGACACAGTGCATTTCAATAAGTTTTTTATTTGCTTACCCCTAATAGACAGAATCTTGTCAGACGAAACGTATAACCTTCTAACCTAATAGCTATGTTCAGGGAAGTTCTGGGGAATGGGTACCCTGAATCTCCTCCCACATCCAGCACAGGTCTAAACAGTCTCTTATTTTGGGCCTCTCTGAAATGTACTACCTCCTATCTGGAAAGTTATGTTGTGAATGCTGAGATTCGCCTGTCCCCACTCCTCCAATTGCACACTCCTTCACATCATTCAACTCTTTGGAATAAATGAACCAGTTGGATTCTGCAAATTTAATTCTCAAGGAATTCAAAATGCCAAAGTCTAAAATTTGCTACCTTTATTGTCCTGCTGGACTGACAGAGAATGATTAATCCAGCCAATTTTATGCCTAAGGCAGCCTTCTAGTTTCTAGCCAGAACCTTGAGACCACTATATTGAATAGAATCTCAACAAAAAGTCTTGACCCAATTATTCCTCTTCCAATTTATTCTTAAAATCGAATACCATTAGAAGACTTTAAACCTGCCTAGGCTCCTCAACGTAGGGGATCCACTTGCTCCCCAAAAGCCTGAATTCATGCCTTTTCCCCTCCCATTCTCATTTTCTAAACACCATCCCCAGAAACAGTATTTGAAGGAAGTGCCATCTGAAAATATTGAAGTGTAGATGGTAGGAAAGACTGACAAAGAACTGTTCTGGATTCCCCCCCCCCCCCCACACACACACACCCTAAAATTTCCTTAGGGATTTATATTTGTTTATTTATTTATTTATTTTGAAGCAGAGAGACCTAGGGATCTCCTTTTGATACTAAGAAATAGCAAGCAAATTATAAAATTTATGACAGTGTGATTGTTACTAATCTCCTTTTGAAAGTAAGAAATACTTACTTTTTGTGTTTTATATTTAAAAACAAACACTTAAGCAGTAGTCTCAAAAGCTGTGCAAATACTTTTCATTCCCATAAAATCAGCAGTCAGGTGGATTTCATTTCTGCGCATCTTGTTTTCCTAAACTATAATATTGCACTTACTCTTTATTTCCAGAACTGCTTTTGTGCTTTCTGCTTTCCCATGTTGTCACTTTATACAGTAAAAATGTACAAAATTGCACTGGGACTAAAATACCTTTGCAACATAAAAGAGCATTTCAAAGTAGCAACCCTGTGTCCTCATTCAAATGTATGTTGACTAGCTTCTTTATTTATCTGTGGTGGAATGTGTGAGTCATAATGTAGACTACAGATGTTACTGTTTAATAAATACCTTTATAACAGGGTGACTTCGTTGTGGCAGATGTCTCTACATTTGTGCTTGCTTATTTATGAAGAAAGTCGGTCATGTCAGTGTTTGGCTGTGCAAATATAAGAAAAATATATTTCGTAACTATGTTGTAAATATCTGTCTGAAAATAAATGTTATTTAAACTTTATTTGACCGTAATCTTTTCCTAGAACTTAAAGCTTGAAAAATCTTAAATACATGTGGACATTTAATACATGTACAATGGGTGCTGATACAGAGATGCTTTCTGTTCTCTCTAGATTGATAAGAGACATCAAAGCAAGGATTCTGTTTTCTTCAGAGATGGTGTACGGAGAGTAGACTTTGTACTTGCTTATGTGGATGATCCAAAAGCGGATGGAGAAAAAAAAGTGGTAAGCATCTTTTATGACTTCTGAATTTTATACCAGGAAACAACCTGGTATAAAGTCAATGCAGTTTTGCTTGTATTTTGTTCTAGAGTTCTGTTCCTGACATGTCATGACACAACTCTAATGGCTGCTCTTTAAATGAAAATAATTCTCTCATCACTACAAACCAGAATCAGTTTTTTTCTAACGTAATTGTTGATGTAATGCTAAAATAAATTATGTTTGATGGTGCCAGTTGTGCTGCATGCAAAAAAAGAACGATAGATTATATTTTTCCTGTCAAAGTTTGCTTCACCGCTTGCAGACTTGAGAACTCTCTTATATACTATGCAAAGCAAAGCCCTTTATCTAGATCATGATCGTGTCACATGACATAACGTGAAGTACCAGGACACTTTTTGCCTCTGCAGAGCCAGAGTGGGCATGACACATCCAGCCCACAGGCCACTAGTTTGACAGGCCTGATCTAGATAAGGTGCTTATGTCACAATACTTCATCCTGATGTACTGTATTTTGTGACACTTTGGACTCTTAAGATTTCCTGTGGCTGAAAGATGCTTTTGCAGTCATACACAATTTTATGGTGGTGCCTTGAAGACTTCTTGTGGCTGAAATATGCTTCTACAGTTTCTGATAGCTTTCTCTTACCTGGTATCCTCCAAGTATGTTGGCCTTCAAAGTTCATAGTTTCCCTGGCTAAGTATTATTGAAGTCTAGAACACTGGGCAACATCAGGATAAGGAAAAAAAGTAACCACCAGTCATATGGGGATGGGTGAGTGGGTGGGAATTCCCTGGGTGTGTATGAATACCATTTGTATGATTGAAAAAAATCATTCAAATACCAGAAACATAAGTCATAGTTACTTCATGCCCTCATGAGCTTTTCAGATTTCTGACCAAGTGCTTCTCAAAGGCATCTGAGTGTGTTCATAATATAGAAAGTCAAACAGGTCTATTTGATTTCAGTTTGGTCTAACAGGACTATTTTTTCATTTTAAGAAAAAGTTAAAAAAATATCCTTACTATTCCTTCCGCCCCACCCCTTATTTTTATTTTTATTTCGTTTCCTGTGGGGATAGTGACATTTTGTACATTATGTAGTATAAAGTGGTAGATGTAATTCTATGTCAGTAGAGTAAGTTTCTTGTTATAGTTATGCTGCTGTTTCAAGAAAAATAGCATCTTGTTTAGTTTCATAACTGATGCATCCTACAAACTTTCTACAATACAGAAGCATCTTGCACATACAATCATATGAAAAAGTAAATATAGTCAATGTAAAGGTTTTTTCCTTCCTTTTTGGACTTCAACTCCCAGAATTCTGAACATGACCAATGATGAGAATTTTGAGTGTTGAGATCCATACTCACAGAAATACCCAAGACTGAGAAATGCTGGCCTTCATGTTTGTGAGGAAACTTCACTTTGGTTAAAAATTAAAGTTAAAAATAATTCATCCTAGATCAAATATCCACATTGGTTTCTCAAAGACATTTTTATCAGTTCCCTATTACTTTAATTGTTTTTTTTTATGTTTTATAGTTTTATTGTGTATTATCAAATTTATATAGCTATCCATCTCACCAAAGGCAGCTCTGAGTAACAGAGATTGATTAAAAAAAATATATAAAATCAGTATTAAATTATCAATATAGCTAAAATTACAAACTCTGAGAGAGGGGGAATACTCATCAGGGAATCAATCATCTAAGTACTTATCCAGTTCCACCATAGTGAAATCTTAAGGGCTTTTCAGAATTCCAAAAGAGAGCTTTTGGAATTCTGGGGAAGGAATGTTCCGTAAGGTTTAAAATTTATCTAAATAGCAGTAGCACTTTAGACTTATATACCACTTTATAGTGCTTTTACATCCCTCTCTAAGCGGTTTACAGAGTAAGCATATTGCCCCCTACAGTTTGGGTCCTCATTTTACCCACCTCGGAAAGATGGAAGGCTGAGTCAGCCTTGAGTCTGGTGGGATTTGAACTGCCAAAGGCTGCAGTCAGCAGAAGTAGCCTGCAAGACTACACTATAACCTCTGCATCACCGAGGCTGTTAATAATTACATAATTAGTGAGAAAACATTGATATAGTGTATTTCTTTTCCATAAAATCTCTTCCAATATATTTTTGTTCTGTACTCTACTATATTTCTGCAGCACGGGACTTGGCAATGTTATGTTGATTAACAATAGAAACGTTCTCGGGGAAATCTATGCTGGGCATATGTTTTAGAAGTTTATGTGCTTTATTTTACATTTATATTATGCTAATGGAGCACTTAAATTGTTATGAAAAGTTTCTGAAAAATTGTTTTGCGCTGAATAATCAAATTGAGGGAAATTTTTTGTATTATCCCAAAAGCTTTTCTGAGACTTGTTGGCTGAAAGAAAAACAAGATAATGTACTTTGGTAATTTGCCCAAGATTTGATACCTGAAGAACTTGCTGGCCATTTTTTACATATATACTTGATTTTCTGTATAAACTTTTTTTAAAGTTAAAAAAAAGTCTATGTACTGTATGACATGACCATTCTTCAAAAGGACTGCACTCTAAAACAACTACTATACTATGCACCTTTTTACTTTAATATACTTAATGAAGGCACTCTTTTATTTTAATATGCTTAACCGTTTTTTTCTGCATGGGAGAAAACTATGGGATGGAAAAATTAGTTTAGAAATAAATTTTGCAACCTTTCAACAAATATACCCCCTTGAGAGTTATAGAGTGCTATTTTCCCACTGGCAATGTATTTAAATAGGGTCAGGAGTACAATTTTTGAAGCACCTCTGAATCCACATATGTATTTAAAGTCAGCATATAACTACAACAGCAGTAGGTGGCCACTAATTTGAGGGAATCATTCAGCCTGAAGGGGATTTGTTTGAATCATACCATCAAAACAGGATCTAAAAACAGGATGGTACCTTTTCATTACTGATTTAGTGTAACTGTACTTTTTCAGTTTATAAAGGTCTTAGTTCCACAGTGGTTTCTATAAATAGGTGGCATATGGATTGAGAACTGATCCTGTCTCAGTGCTTCATATGGCAGATTGCTTTGTTTCAAGTGCAAAAGAGGATTACCTTTGATAGCTGCACCTGAAGCACAGTGGAACCATTTTGCATATGCCTAATGGCTATACCAGGTCTTCCTGACTCTGTACTGTAACTTAACATCTGTCCTAGAAGCAAAAATTCTACTCCCATTGGTCTGAGGCTTATCTACATTTTATTAGAAATTGCCATCTAATTTAACCCATTGTACGGGAGTTACATCGGAATTTGGGATGAATTAGAACCACAGCATACAGGGCCCCTGCCAAACTGCTGATCCCCAGTTACTATTTTTATAGAAGAGAAGCTGTCCTGTCATGACTCATGATTCTGATCTCTTTATACACAGTGCATAAACACATCGTGTTAGTCCAGCTGCTGCTACAAGCAGTTGGCTTTTGAACTCTTCAGTTGTGTTTCCCCAAACTTAATTTGTTTTATCTCCTTCCCCCCTCCAGTGTTTACTGAATTGTGACCTCCATAACTTATCAGGCTGTAAAAGAGACAATAGGAGATTTGTACTATTAGTCTTACAAGATTCTGTTAATAGAGCCTTAGAATAAAGTAGGATTACATAATCTGGTAATGTTTCTTATCTGGTCCACTGGAAAGGTTGAAATCAATCTTCTTTTTTATAGCCTGATAAGTTAAGGAAGTTCCTTTCTCTGCCTGATACACAGCTGAGGGCTTTGTTCTCTCTTATTGGATTATTCCCTAGGCAACATCTTTTTTTCTACCCCATCACTCAAGGTCATTCCCACACACCATTACAGGAATAAATGACAAAAGGATTATTAAAACTTTGATTTTTACAAAGTTAAAGACAGACTAAAGATCCAAAGTTAAAGTTAAAGACAGACTAAAGACTAAATTTGAAATATTATTTGGAATTAATTATAAGAAACCTCCCTGTCAAAAAACTTTGGATATTTTGAACAAGGGACCTAGAAGTTAATTTTAAGAATATCTGCCTCTGTAGATAAAAGATGTTATGGAAGACGAACAAGTATGGCATGATTGAGACTGATTTTAGAGTGGATTTAAAAATGATAGGCTACAAGAATCTTATAGAAAAATATGTTATACTAGATACACGATAGAAACTGGCTGATAGTTTAAAATTAAAATATAACAAACTAAGAGAGAGACCTGGATGGTTTTCCTATATTGGATTGGCAAAATAGAATTGTTAAAGTTTTGAAGAATTTTGAGAGAAGGGATAAAGAAAAAATGAATTGTAAGAAGTAAAAAAAAAATCAAATATTGGTTTATCTTATCAATGTTAAAATAGATAGGTTACTAACTGTAGTAACCCTTAAAGGATTTTTGCTGACATCAGGATGACTGTTTTATGGATTTGCTTATAAATAAAAGATATGATATGGGAGAAAGATATAGTTTGTGGCATTTTAAGAGACAGTGATAAATAACTGAAATTATGTTTAAGATGAAGGGGAAAATCACTTTATAGGGTTTTTTCTTTTTCTTTATTTCCTTCTAACAGTAGAGTTTACTTTGTGTTTTTTTCTATTTTTTAACCTCATTCTTTTTGTTTTATTATAATTTTTTTAGTTTGTTTTAGTATAGTTACAAATCTGTAATAATTTTATTATAAAAGTATCAAATTGTGAAAGGAGTATATTGTTACCCTATTTAATTTATATGCAAAAATACTAGAAACAGAAGTTGGAATTAAAAATGTATTTCAGGTCTCCTAATGATATCTTTATAAACATCTAACTTACTTTAGTAGCTGGAAGCAAGAAAGACTTAGAGAAAGTCAAAATTGAATGTTGAGAGTGCCAAAGCCAATCATATTTTTTTAAGAACTCTGACAAGTGCAAGTACCAATTTGGTAAATATAGGTGAAAAAGTATTTTCTAGGCTCCAAACCTCACAGGAATAATGACTGTAATCATTAAGTAATCTGCTTCTTGAGATAAAGACTGACAAATCTGGACAAACTATTAAAGTGAAGAGACTTTCAGTTGCCAATGAAGGCAAGTATTGTCAGTGCCATTGTCTTCTCAGCCATAACATAATGGCTGTGAAAGCTGACCACAGAAAGGCTAAAGAAAGAAAATGGATTCTGGTGCTGAATAGTGTTTTGGATAGCAAGTGCAAATAATTCAAAACTGAAGTAAAAACAGTCACTTATTTGAAAACTGAATAAATGAAATATTTTGGACACATAATGTGGAAACAAGACTTAGGGAGAGAAATTGGTTGGAATTTGGTTTGAAAAACCAAAATCAGTTGAAAAATGGACTGGCAAACCTCTGAGATGGTTAGATACCATCACTGATTTCACAAGCAGGAGTTTACAAAAATTCAAGTAAGCCATTATTGAGAGTTCTGGTTTATTCCATCCCAGAAGCAATTAAACAACAAAAAATTCTGACTCACAGATTATCTACGGTTCTACTAATAAAATAGTAGCTATCTGAAATCCAGACAGTGCCATTGTATCAGGAAATAGAATAACTTTAATTTATCAATGGAAAGCATTTTTTAATTTAATGATGCTTAAATAGTCAAGGAGTGGAAGATTGTTGAGGCTTATCCAAAGAAAATCAGTGTATAAGAAACCTTCAAATTAAAATGATGTTATCTTTATATTTCTTTTTTGTGATGTAAGCAACAAATAGACCTCTTTGAGATTAAATCAGGTGATTACATTTTCACTAGAACTTTAACCATTGTGTGTGAAAACTTGATTTACTTTAATAGTGTTTAAAAATCACAGTTAAATATTGTTTTGAGGATGGGCATGCCTATAAAAGATGATATCTTTAATTTGCAGATAAGAACCAATAAATAGTTATTCCTGGTGGTGGGGTGGCGATGGTTATCAAGGAGGTCCTAGGTCCTAGGGAAACCACTGTTCCGCAGATACCAGGTTGTGA
>JAEANM010013403.1:0-14412 GCA_017656035.1 Myanophis thanlyinensis | reverse complement strand
CACACCCCAAATTAATTGAAAACAAAGTCTATATTCATTTGCCTTAAAAATATTGTCATTATTTAGTGTATCTGTGTGTACATGTATATATGTATATATCCAACAACTGAAATTACATAATATTGTTGGTATTGTATGTTGCCGTCTAGTGTACAGGTTTTTTTTAAGAGAATAGGCAAAACTCACTTAACAAATGTTTCATTTAGCAACATAAATTTTGGTCTCATGTGGTCAAAAGTTAAAGACTGCTTCTAATGAAAACCTTGCTGTTATGTTAAACAGTTTATGAAAAACAGTCATGTCATTTTTTCAGTACCGTTGTAACTTTGAATGGTCACTAAATGAACTGTTAAGCCAAGGACTACCTGTGTACTGCACCAGTGGACTTAGGATACTACAACATGACTTTCTTTTCCTTATATTATTCACATAGCTCTGAATCTGTTCCATAAAACTGAGGCTCAGATTGAATAATTCACAAAAGAAGAAGGGAAGAAGTTTTGCCTCTTTTTATTCTATCAGCAAATTAAAGAATTTTATTGCTAAAGTGAAGTTTAAGAACCTGAACTACTTCACACTATCATAGAATTAGAGACAGAATTATGTGATGCATAATTGCTAGGTAAAATTATAACCATTTTATTCCACTTACTAACTATTCAGAAGAAATGTAATCTTTACTAAATTATTCATGGTATATGTATCTAGTTATACATCTAGTATCTAGTAAGCATTTAATGATATTCTACTAAAAATATTCCCTGACAAAGGATCCTTAAAGGGATAGATAACCAGCATCCCTAACTTGTAACTCTAGAACACTGGTGTCAAACTCGCGTTGTCATGGCATTGTCACCTGATGTATGGTGACATTTTTTCCCTTCGCTAAACCAGGCATGGGCGTGGCCAGCATGTGACGCACCCAGCCCACAGGTCGCAAGTTTGATACCCCTGCTTTAGAACAAGAGTGTCAAACTCACCATGTCACATTGCTGTCATGTGATGTACCACAATGGTTTTTCCCTTCAGAGTTGAGGTGGGTGTGGTCTGCGCATGACTCATCCAGCCTGCAGGCCATCAGTTTGAGCCCTCTTCTAGAACCTTCTGCTTCAATTTCTAATCAATTTTAGCTTGAGAGTAAAGGAAATAGGTGTGATAAGGTTCTTAATGCTTAGGATACTTCCACAAAAAAAAAACATCTCCCAATCATTGAAAATTTATTACATAGAGAAAGAAATCCCATTTGCTTCTGTTTTGATGACAACAATTAAACCCCCTATTGCCTACTGTAGACCTTAAATGTAAAAAAAAAGGCAATTAAAAAGGCTGTTCATGATTTGTCTATTTGCTTAAACATGATTTCTTTTCATTTGAAACACTCATTTGTAGTCTAGCTTGTCCTGCAGTTTTTACATCTTGCCTTATCAAATTAGAGTGGGCCTGGAGAGTTAAGAACATTTCAAACTGCAAAGAGAAAGATTGTAAAGAATTTCCACTTTATAATGTTTATTTAATATTATGGGCACTTAATGAATCCCCAAAGTGTTTATTTTATTGGATATGTAACAGCCATCCAATTCATAAAGCAACTCTGATTAACTAACCTAGTAAAAACATTACTATATTAACAAATAATGCAGTTTCATAAAAATGAAGAAGATGGCCACAAAGGAGAACCCAATAACGGTATACATTATATTCACACATAAACCCATTTGCGGATAAGCCATCCTCAATTTCTTAATCAAAATACCATGAAAAATGTGCCCCCTGTGAATAAGCCAACCTGCACTGGCACCAAAACTCCACAGATATATATGATAACAGCAAATTCATACAATTCAGTAGCTTAACTATCTCCTGATCCCTATGGATAGTCAGATCCAGGTCTTAAAGGCCTTGAGGAAGCCACAGAGTACCCCTCAATCTAATTTCATGTTGAATGCATGACAGGCACTGCAACAGACAACTTCTTGGGTCCTTCCAAGTGACACTCTTTAACTGAAAGGATCCATAAGATCCATCTTCTTCCAGATCTGATGGGGCAGATAGAGACAATTAGACAAAGGTAGTCAATCAAATATTCCAGCATCATGCCAAGGCTTTATAGATAACAAGCAGCACTTCCAGTTACATGTATGGAAGTGAGGCAGTTCACAAAGCAAGGATATAACACAGATTTACCAAAATATGCCCATAATTGCTCTTGCTACTATTTTCTAGACCAACTGAAGCTTCCAGATGTTCTTTGAGGACAGTCTCATGTAGAGTGCATTGCAGTAATCAAATCAGGAAGTGACCAAAGTAAATCACAATTGTTTTCCTTTAAACAAATTACAGTTGCAGTTGCAATGCAACTACTCTGATAAAAATAAACAACTCACTTTATTGTAGTAATGTTACCTTGACATTATTTTAAAATATTAATATTAATATATCTGAATTTTAATTTTACCTTTTGTCACAAAATTGTTTAAAGGAGGAGGAAACATCTATAAAATAACTGTAAATTTAATCCTCAAACAGGAAAATCTATATAACATAAAAGTGGAAATAAAGTATCTAAAGTAAAAGATCTAACAATGCTTCTGACAGTTTCAGTCTTGTGTTCCCCAACTGCTGGCTGTAATGCAATAGAACAGTAGAACAGAATTGGCATTTCACTATCATTTCTGATTAGACGACCAGTAGAATCTTTGACTCTACAGTTCATTATCTTAGCCACTGTGTTACATCTCCTGCTTTTCTTCAGGTTAGAATAAAAGAAACAAAAATAGATTATACAGCATGTCAAGCTACAAACCATCAAGTAATCAAATCTGTATCACCAAAAACTTGACACTATGTCACTGTTATAGTTGTTACAATTAGATTGCTTTAGAAGATTTTACAACATAAACTTGAAAGGAATCAGGAGATTTTTACAGGGAGGAGTTACTTGTTGTTTTTTGCAAGATACAAGTACCCATTTGACTACCATTGCATGTCAACTATAACATCAATTTCCTCCCACTAAAATATATTAGGATTAAAATCCAGCAGAGATAACCAGATAGTATAGCAAAATGCTGGGGGTTTTAAGCCAAAAAGTTCTTCTCCTGGGAATGGTGCACCTACTTGAAAACTGGTACATTGCAAACAGGAAGCTTATAGATTCTCTGCAATATTCACACTAAGTACTAATCTATCATCTCATTATTGTAAGTATGAAAACACATGTTCAGAAAAAAAAAGATTTTCCATGTCAGAATGTAAATAAATATTTGCACTGCAATAAATGTAGATTACTTCTTGTTTTATTCCCTGTTCCTTATGGCCATGTTAATGTATAGTCTGCCATTCCTTCAATTAGCAGGAAAGCACAGTCTTTTGCCCCAACAGATGGACTCTTTTCTGTCTCAATTACAAGGTTAGCTATTGAAGCTGTTTCTAACAGCTTTAATGTATGATAATTTACACAAGAGATTGGTAAATTGTATTGACTGCATTTCTCTGCATTCTCATCCAGTGTCATCTGCCACTGGGAAGAAGAAATACCAATTGTTTCACATGGGACTTACCCATGAGAGTATTCAGAAGCTAAAATTAATGCAGACTGCAGCATCGAAGGCAGTTCTTGAGGCCTCTAGCGTGCCCCTTATTACACTGCTGTTCTGCAAGCTACACTGACTGCCAGTTGGCTTCTGGGTGCAATTTAAAGCCCTACATGGCATGGTCCAGGCTACATGAGGAACCGTTTCACCCCAATGGGACTGGTCCCCTCCACCTATGCCAGCAGAGGAGGCATGCTGCAGATCCACTGGTCAGGGAATTCCAGCTAACAGGCTCCAGGAGAAGAGGCTTCTCTGTTGTGGCCCCAACCCTTGCCCTAATGGGGGATTTACTGTGGGGTGATTTGATTGACCTATAGCAGGTCCCACTTCTCCCCAGTTACATTCTGCTTCCTGCTTCCTTCTTCCCCATATTTTGTTATAACTTGTATTTTTACTAAAATTGTATTGAGAAACAAACTAAATAAATAAATAAATAAATAACACAGTGGGACAGGGACAGCTTTGGGCAATTGCAGGCTGTTACCTGGAACAGAGATTTTTAAGTTACACAAAAGACATTTCTGTTTCTCAGTCTCATTTTGACTTCCAGTTATTTCTGAATATGGATTCAATTTTTAATAGTTTTTGATCTCTCTATTTAACATGTGTTTTATGCTGTTCTAAAGGGAGTTATATCTATGTCTAAAATATAGTCCAATTAAGCAGCGGCCCCAACTTTTTGGGACCAGTTCTGTGGAGAAAGGTTTTTCTGTGGACCACAGGAGATGTGGTTTCATATGCTGCCTGCATCCCAGGATGGGGCTTCACTTCTTTGCACAACTCAGTTTCTGGCACGCTGCGGACTAGTGCCAGTCCATGGACCGGGGGGATTGGGGGTTGGGGATCCTTGGCCTTGAGAATGGACAGGCATAGACTGAAGCAAGCAGGATTTCTTCCACATCTCTTCCATTTTACATGCACTTAGGGGCAGGGTAAAGTGGGAGGGAGCCATCATTAGGGCTCACGTGGATGTCAGTATTGGCAGTGAATGGTCACGACCAGTAGCTTTTGATACTAGTGCTTTTTGCTACACTTGTTAGAATGAAAAGGGTTCAGGGCAAAACACTTGTTTATTTCAGCTATTAAATATTCCAAAGCATTATAATCTTCAATAGAATGCTGGTTGTATGAGTAAATGACTATGTCCCGCAGCACCCCAGAAGTAGATAATGGGGTTTGCAAAATGACAATGGCATTCTCCTAAAAGCAGTAAATGATACAGTCATTGCAAAACTCTTTTGTCCACATAACCAGCAAACATTACTTGCAAAGAACCAGTAACAATCTAGCTCTGATTTCTATTTGTCAAGTGGAGCATCAATTTTGATTTTTTTAATTATGGATCTAGAAGCTTTTCCAAAAGCTATGTTTAAACAAGTTCAAAACAGGTTTAGTGTTCTTCTGAAAGAGCATTAAACCCACAAAAATGAGCCATACTTAATGCCTGATTAAGCATGTGTCTCAGAACTCAAGGTCTACTCTCCCTAGCAGGCCAAAGCCAAACAATCATGGAGGGCACAGTCCTACAATTGGAGGAGGAAGAGGTATGTTTAGCAGCTTAAATTGGCAAATAGTTGTTAGGAATACACTAATCCCCCAATGATATCGTTGTCAACACTGGCAACAAAGCAATGGCAATGAAAACAGTAAAGAAAGGTATGCAGTCATTTAGGTAATGTCCCACTTGTGACAAAAGGAATCTATGAGAGACAGTGGAAATTAGTTTCCCAAGAAAGGTTGACTGTATCAAGTGACCAATTGCTATGTCATAATGAGTGTGAAAAATGCAAAACCATGTATTCATTAAACCATGGAAGAAGTTGAAGAGAATAGTGGCTTTTACCTGCAGTGGTATATGGAATTTCAGCCTCATTTTAGCAGAGAGCAAATATTTAAGCAAATATTTAAGAGGCTTAATCCAAGTGTGCAGTAAAACTTCTTCATTAGCTGTACCATACTGTCTATTTAGCATACACTAAGCCACTTAAAGAGGGTTCTGACACTTCCACAGGATTGCATCATGTCCTCTATGTCTATGCTGTTCCATTTCTGCATGAAACAACTGAAAATGGTCACTCAGAACTCAAGTAGGGCTTTAAAAATGCTAGTAATTCAGTACTTGTGAATCCTGCCTGAGCTTGAAAGTAGGGAGAATAATAAGTGCTTGGTGGTCTCTGAGCTTCGTTGTTTCCTTGCAGACATTTTGTTACTAGACTAGGAAACCTCTTCCCTGCTAGAAGGAAACAGAATTTTCTCTGTTTATATAGTAACACACCGTGTCAATGTCGATGTTGTTTTCTTCTTGGATATTGTCAGAAGTTATGATAGTCATACTGCGAGTCGTCACCTGATTGACCTGATTTTAAAAAAAAATTTGCAGCAATCATTAAGTGAATCACTTAAGTGAATCCGTGTTCATTAAGTGAAGGTATTGTTTATGGCCAGAACCATGGGTGGCACAGTGGTTAGAAACGTACTATTGCTGCCAGAAGTTCAATTCTGACCAGTTCAAGATTGACACAGTCTTCCATCCTTTCGAGGTCAGTAAAATGAGGGTCCAGATTGTTGGGGTCAATATGTTGATTCTGTAAACTGCTTAGAGAATGCTGTGAAACACTATGAAGCATAAGTCTATCATTAGACTTATAATAGCAATAGCTGTTATATAATATATAATATTAATATTATATTAATATATAATATTAAGGGGGTGCAGTGGCTAGCAGCTCGGTGGTTCTAATCCCTAGCGCTGTGTTACAGAGTGAGCTCTCATTACTTGCCCCAGCTTCTGCCAACCTAGAAGTTTGAAGAGCATGCAAAAATGCAAATAGGAAAAAAAAAGGACCACCTTGGTAGAAAAGTAACAGCGCTCTGTGTGCCTTCAGTGTTTAGTCATGCTGGCCATATGACCACAGAATCGTCATCAGACAGACACTGGCTCTTCAGCTTAGAAACGGTTATGAGCACGGCCCCTAGAGTCAGGAATGACTAGCATGTATGTGAGAGAGGAACCTTTACCTTTGCTGCTATTATTATATAGTGCTCTTGCCAAAAAACAAAAGTAACAGCAAAAACATAGAAAATCATAGTCATGTGACTGCAAGCTGTAAATGTGGGCCAGTTGCTGAGTGCCTGAAATACAGTCATGTAACTATAGGGGCAGCCCTGCTGTCGGAACTTCAAAACCAGATCATGAGTACCTTTTGGGAGGTCCAACATAACTTTGAATGGTCACTAAGTGATTGATTGTAAGTCAAGGACTACCTGTAGTACCTTGATCAGGCTGTTTATTGCTTGATTGATTGTCTGTGGCAATCGTTCATTGATTAGGCTATTGTTTCCTGTTTCTTTATTGGGTGTTAATCTTGATGTTAATCCCCAGTTATCTGGGTATTGATTACTAATAAAAATATGTTCCCATCTTTTTGTTTCCTTTTCAGCTTTTTGTTTCTTTTGAATGGCATGTAGATGTTGTTTCAACAGATAAACCATGCTGGTCTTCTGGATTCTTGCAGTGTATTTGTTCTTGTTTGAATAACTGTCCTTTCACAGCTGCTCTTGAGAGAAATAGGGTTGTTAATTTGGTAGTGGAGCACTTGATTAGTAGGGCTGTTTTTCAACAAACATTGTATTTCTAATTTGCCACCATTTCCTCTAATCGATGAGGATATCTAGGAAGGATAGTGAGTTTTTTTCTTCTTCCCTTCTGAATTTTATTTTTTGAAGTTGTTAAACAGTATCTTCCTGGGTAACTGTCTCCTTTAGTTGTTCCTTTTTTATTGAGACAAAAGTGTTGTATTGCAGCAATCCATGTTTAGATTACTGCAACCATGAAAAGCATCTGGGAGTTTCAACCAGTGAAAAATGCAGCAATCTTTCAAAGCACAAAACTGAGATTATATCTCAATAGTGAAAGTCCAGTATTTGCTAATTTAGAATCTTGCTTTTAATATTTATGTATCTAAAAATCTTTTTCATTATGAAATTGGTTATTAATTGGGAATGTTACTCCAATGGCTTATTCCAGCCAACTGGCATCAACACTGGACCCAGTCAGCAATCCTTCAAGGACCTGGATTTTGGGCTGCTGCTGCTGAACACCAGGTCAGTTTATAATGAAGCTGACTTCATCTATGATCTAATCATCTGGCGGGATGCTTTTTTGTCATGGCACCTGCCATCTGGAGCCTTATTCCTCTACACATTAAAGCTGACCCAACTCTGCTAGCTTTTTGTAAGGCCCTGAAGACAAGGTTTTGCCACAAAGCTCTGCAGCATAAACATTTGGGTAAGTCCATTTTCATGGTTATGTGTGTTAGTTGTTTTTTTCCTGCATGTTATTTATAATTTTTTTATATTTTATTGTTTTTATTGTGTTCTTCAATAATGGTAGCTATCAAAAATCATATGCATAAGATGGACAGACATATAAATTCAATAAATAAATAAAATCAAGTGAAATATAATCAGACACATGAGAAAAAAAGTTATGATGGCCCCAAAATTTTGGTAGTAGAGAAAAGGCCTTAAAACTCAGACTTTTGCTGCTGGCTTCTTAAAATGCTTTTAACACCATCATTGTTCTTTTTCACTATTAGTGATAGTATATTTTTGGATTAAATTTTTATGACATTGCTATTATTTTGCAATTTATGATATCCTATATTCAATTTTGGTAGTTATAGAGACAAAAGGTATAAAAGTATTATAAATAAATTATAATAAATAAATTATAAATAAATTATAAATAAATAATACTCTCACAAAAATTCAATACCTTCTTTTTTTCTATAAGCAAAGAAAAATACCATTACCAAACTCATGGGTACTACTCCCAGTAATAGAAAAAAGTAGTGCTACTTATAACATCTGTAATACCAAAATGTATGTAAATAACATATCTGGGGAAACACAAACATCATATCCCTTATCTGCCTCAGAGTATTATGAAGTGCTACATTCAAAAAACATCTTAATCTGTTAAATCTTCCCAGATCTACAAAAAAATTATATTTATGATAAAATGTGCATTGGCCTGTAGATTTTATGCACACTGTTATCATTCATCAAAAGCTGAAGGCATCCTTACAATTAAAACCCCTTAGGTACTCTATCTATGGAGCATGACACTCCAAGCTAAATCCATGATAATTCATGATTTTCTAATAAAAAAAATAATTATAAAAATAAATCGTTGAAGTGTACCACAATTAATCCTGGCTGAGTCATAAATTTCATACACCATTTCTAAAATCTAACCAGCACATGATAATTAGGATAGAAAGGGGCAATGACTTTTTAAAAAAGATCTTCCTTTCTAGTAGAAAGAAAAATGGCAAATTAATGTAACTAGCAACAGAACATTGTTTCTGCAAGCATACTGTGGACCACTGATATGGAAGACCACCAACAAAATAACCCTTTCCTCCCTGATTTGAAGTTTGACGCTGAATTACACGTTTTCAGCTGTTAGCCAATAGAATAAAATAATGAAAATAGCAAAATATGGCCTTTATGAATCGGCATTAAGCAAAAATTACAAAATAGTCACTGAAATATGCAGATTTTTTTAGTCTAGAAAGTAGGCAATGGGTTTAAAAAAATGATTCCAGAAAACTACTGGTATAGTCATAATTTCAAAATCAAAATGGAAAACTATTTAATGTAATTATTTTGGAAATTTATATGTATCACAGTGCAGTATTTGTTTATTTTATTGGATTTATATCTGAGCTTTTTCATACTGAACCTGATATTTTACACTGTAGTAAAAATGCTTTGTCACCGAGAAAAACAGTAATAACATCACACTTTTTGATATTAAATCTTAATATGGAAATTAATGAATAACAAAATGGCATATACTATTTATGGTAACTTAAACAATTTACATATCAATTAATTTAAGTTATTATAAATTAAATTACAACAAAATCAATTTTAATGGTTTTAATAGGTGATTTTATTTAAATATGTTTTGAACTTCATTATTAAGAAGCTGTTTTATTGATTTACATCTGAACTTTTTCATGCTTAACTCTCAGCTATGGTTGAGACATTTGGTCTTTAATTTGATGTTAATTGTTCATACACTCCACAATGTCACAATGAAATTAGCTTTAAAAAATAGCAACAAACCATCAGCTCAGAATTTTTTAAAGCAGAAATAGAAACCTGCAATTATGCAAATATTCCTGAATGATAACCAGCAAACACAGTAGGAAGAGATTCTGAAAGTTTTCAACTCTAGAGAGCCACAGATTTTCCTATTTTCAATTATTCATGATTAATCTCTTTAGTTCACTAAAATTATAATTATTGTTTAATAACTTTGCCTCTACTGTCTGTTCATCCAATATGTAAAATTAGCAATGCTCATCTAATTTGGTAAGGTGTTTATCAAATCATATATTATGCAAAACATACCCTATTATAAGGTCTAGATTTACCCAGAAGTAATCTTTTTAGCTTTATTCTGTCAGGCTGAAATCTTAGTAAAAGAACTAAGCAATTTGAGTTTTACTCTTTAATAAATGTACAGAAACTTTTCTTTCATTTGGAGGCTTTCCTAACCATAAAATAAAATGAAGTATGAATAAGAAGTAGAAGTGTAATACTGCATGTTTTTGTTTGTTTCTTTAAAAATGTTATATGGACTCAAAACCGAACATCATGATTCTGGATGGCATACACAACACACAAGACAACCAAAATAAATCAATTAACAATAATAGTAATAATCAATAATATGTGATCTGGCTCAGATTCCTACCTTCTTCCTGCACATCATGATCCTAACTCTTTGGAACATAGCCATATTTTAAAGTCATTTTAAAGATCAATAGGGTCAGAACCAACTGAACTATTTCTAGTTGTTTTCTATTACTACTACTATTTGAAATAGAATAGAACCAAATCAAATCTTTATTGCAGTCAATGTCCAGGCTGTAAAGTATGTGTTGTACTAAATTCAGTTGAAAATTTAAAAATCATAAGAGAGAACCATACTATTTATTCTCTATTCCATATAGGAAATTCCAAATTAAAGTGTACCCAAGATATAACTATTAACATCTGTCTGGTAACAGGCAGAGGATTAGAAATCCATTATCCATCATATTAGTCATCTAACTTACTACAAAGGCATTTATCCTAATACTCACTGCACAATCTGCAGTCCTCTAATTTAGTACCATTAAATTAAGTCTTGCCATACTAAAGCAGTAGAAAAAATAATGGTGTCTTTTCTGTGGCAGTCCTTTGAAGAGTGTTATCACGTATCTTTTTTGCCAATCAATTGTCTTATAGCTAAATGCATCCAATTCTTTCAAATGTTTATAGACGTTGTTTTTAGGATGGTTACTCATCTTTTGAATCTTATTTTAATTTATTTTGAATCGCAAGGCCCAGAATGCCTCAGAAAAGCTTTATTATGTAATATGAGTTATACACTTTTAATAAAACCCATAATTTAATTTTTTTTATATATGAAGAGTACTTAAATCACTACCATGAGGAACAAATAAAAAGAAAATCTGTAGCAATGTATGAAAATACTATAACTCTTCACTGTCCAGCTTTACAATAACTATAAATTACAATGAGTCTTGCATCCACTGAAACTGCATTTCAAAGATGAATCAAACTACTTTACTTGGAAATAGGCAACACTGTATAGTCAGTACAGTCACATTCAGAGCTAGGTAAAGCTGTACTTAACGTGAGGATAAGAACAGTTCCCATTTTAGAGAACTAATACACAAGAATGCAGGCCTAATGCAAACTAAGCCTCACAATGCCCTTAATGCTACCTCTCTCTCTCATTATGGAGCACTGATAGCAAGGAGATGGGCTTATACACACACATCATATGTGCTTAGACAGATAAAGCAGCTTTTAGATATCATGACTTTATAAGAGATTATAGGACATAATTCAAACCAGCTACAAAGCATCTTATTGGACAAAACTAGTCTTCCAATATTCTTCATTATTCCTTTTCCCCTCTCCAAATACAAACTACATATCTATAGAGATATTAATATATAGACAGTGATACAGATTTATATTCAGAGACACACAACAATGTATTTTAAGAGCTACAGTTCCCATAGGATGCCTATGCAAACTGTACAATTTCCCAGGTAGTTTTGAAAATATATAGAGAAAGAATTTTTTTCCCTGAAAATCTTAACAAATATACTAAAGATCGTATACATCCCAATGAAAGCCCAAAACTTTCAGATCCTGCTTCCTTTTGCATGATAGCATCTTCTCACTGTATGCAATTTAACTATTAAAATTTAGAGTTCTATATTAGAGCCTTATATAGAAAATAATATCTGCTTCTCTGTATTCCAGAAGAAAATCCAGAAACTCATTAATAATGTTTACAGGTAATCATTGACTTACAACCATTCAAAGTTTATTTATTTATTTAACTTTATTTGCAAAACGTATTGGCCACCCATCTTGCAACCCAATTAAGAGTAGGGAGGGAACAGAATGGGAGGAGACGTGATATCTGATGTGATGCTCCTGCATTAGAGCCCCAAGCCAAGTGGCAGACCCAGTTCTTTAGGCTCTTATACAAGGTCGGGAGGGTTGGGCCAACTTCAGGGGATAAGATGTTACAATGGCACTGAAAAAAGTGACTTAAGACTGTTGCAGCATCTCCATGGTCACGTGATCAAAATTTGTACATTTGGAAACTGGCATGTATTTGGGACAGTTGCACTATCACAGGGTCATGTGAACACTATTTGCAACATTCACAGCTAGTTTCTGACAAGCTAAATCAATGGGAAAAGCCAGATTTGCTTAATGAACGTCTGATTCATTTAACAACTGCAGTAATTCTCTTAACAACTGTGGCAAAAAGGTCTTAAATGGAGAAAAACTCATTTAACAATTGCCTTGCTTAGCAATGGAAATTTTGGACTCAATTGTGGTCGTAAGTTGAGGAGTACTTGTATACTTGCCAACCCAATAGATAATGTGAAATAATAGAGACTGGGACTATACCTATTAGCATGACAATTGTTTCATAACAAAACAGAATGGGACCAAATTTAGAATGGGAAAAGAAGTACCAAAAGAATTATTAAGTTTGAAAATGGGCAGAATACTGAGGGTTGCAGAGGAAAATAATATCCTTGCATGCTAATGTATTCATAGAGCAGTATCTTTGGCAACTTTAAAGATATGTGGACTTCAACTCTCAGAATACTGGCTGGGGAATTCTGGGAACTGAAGTCCACGCATCTTAAAATTGCCAAGGTTGAGAAATCTTCTCTAGAGAAGTTGGTAACAGTTCAGAATGTTGTCCAAATCTTCATTCTAAGCCCTCCCACTCCCTCCCAGGTACATGACTTTATAGAGCTGTTATTAAGAGATTAAAAAGAATTCAAGAAACCATGTTCTGTGTGATTTCCATAGCTTTTTATAAACCCAATTCTACAGATTTTTTATGCATGACTAATCTGATGCCCTGAGTCATTCCCCCTTTGACTCCAGTACTAGATGATATTCACTCCACTAATAAGCCTATTTGTGTGCATCTATTTGAACCAATTCAAGGTTTTTCCTGTTTGCAAATGAATATTTATGAAGGGTTATATAACATCCCATGTACAAAAATGTCCAGATCAAACATAAGACATGCTTCTATTTCAAACAGCTCATTATTATATTTTACTTTTAGTTAGTACTCAGTAATAATTTATTGACCCTGGGTATTTATTTTGAAAAAAATGTCTATTACTCAAAATCATTATTTTAAAAACATTTTTCCCAGTATGGTTGTTTCACTACAGTGAAACAGCTTTCAGCTTTGAAACCACAAAGGAAATACTGCAGACCATTAAATTAATCTTCTAGCATATTTTCAGAATAAAACCATGACATTTAATGCTATGAATAACCCTTATTAGCCAATATAACATTAGGCCATTAGCAATCTAAAGTTCAGAACATATATTTTACCTGACTAAACAAGTACTATTATTTATTCAATTATTATGCTGTCCAACTCCAGCAGAAAAGTATGGATGCTTTTCAAAGCGGGCACTGTATCATGGAGGTTCACCTAACAATTTCCCCCCAAAATGTGGCCACAAAATTCTTTATGGATAGGTATGCCTGGCAATGTTTCCTTGAAAGGTTAGGGGGAGAGATAAGGAGTTAGACCATGACACATCAAGTGTCATCTCTAACTTTCCTTCCAGAGCAGTCAGTTGTAGCACTTCTCTGAAAGAGAGCATGCATGTAGTTGGAAGGGGTACATGTATCTTTTTTTTCCCCTAGTTGATTTTGTTTGAGATTTTTAGTAAAAATTAGGCAGGCACCAAATAATCGACTCTCCTTCCTGAATCCCTGCACAAGGTTCTCCAGAAGGAAGGGAAAGAGCTTGCTCTACCTTCTACTTCTAGTTCTCTTGCAGTGCTGACAGATTCTTTTCCAAATCTCTTAATCAAGGGGAGCAAGCAAGCAAGCAACCCAGGGAGACTTCAGAATGACCAATCTATTCTTTCTCTTTCCCATGCATTGCATACCGAAAAGAACTGAAATGCTGCTGCTGTATTGCTGCTGCTGCTGCTGCTGCTGTTCTCTCTTTTTTTTTTTTTTTTTTTTTTTTACAAGGCAGTTACAAAGGACCGGCACGAGGAGCATCCTGCCTTTATTGGAAAGCAATTCGGGATCATTCTTGAGAGTTTTAGGCTTAATTCGTTTCAGCGCCAGAGTTACGGCGACAACAGCTCCTTACCTCTTCGACTTCTCCGCTTCAATCCAGGGCAAACATACCGAGGCAAAAATAAAT
>JAEANM010013402.1:0-14412 GCA_017656035.1 Myanophis thanlyinensis | reverse complement strand
CCCTCCCCGAATCTGAGCGATTTTGTCTTGCAGAAAACAGGAGAAATCCTCGGCCCACCCCTGCAAGGGATCTTCCGGCTCCCTCAATTCAAGGAGGGAGCGAGTCACCCTAAACAGGGCAGCCGGGCAGTTATCCGCAGACGCAATAAGGGCAGAGAGATAGGAACATCTCTCCGTCCTTATCGAAAGATTGAATTGACTATAGGGATTTTAGTATAGATTTTTTCCTACTGTGTACTTTTTATATGGACTTTTTTAAAAAAACTTGTGTGTGATAGTATATGTATATTCTTCAGCATATATACCTGTAGCATATAAGATGTGAATCTTCTTTAAAGGGTTCCAAAGAAGAAAGGCATTTTGATTTGCATTTTGATTTGAGAAGTGTTGTGTAAATAAGTTTGCATGAAAGTGCAGCCAAAACATCTTTCTCCGTCCATTGTTGATATTCAGAATAAATTTCTGATATTAGAACTGTTTAATTCTAAGTGTTTATTTTTGATCTAGTCCTGATTAGTAGATCTTGGAATTTTAAGTAAGGCAGATCCTATAGATCTGAAGCCTCGTTTTAACTGCATGACACACTATTATGTATATATGTATTTTTATCTTAGCTCTAGTTTATTCTGTGAACTGTTAAAAGTATACCATTGTCAATTTGTTTTCTGTGACAGTATTTTATGCAAAACTGTGAGCATGATAGATATAGATTTGATACTTTATGCATATAGGTAACACATAACACATGAAAGAACATGAACATTTAATATTAAAACTACTGCATGTAATTACTGCATGTAATTAGTAAAGGGGTACATGCATGCAGACACATGCTCTTTAGAGTCTTGAGTGGCTTCAGACCATGTACTATTTGAGTATCTGTAAGAATGTGACTGCCAAATGCTTATGTTAATGTTTGTGTACGTTTGTGGATAAGGTCACTTAGAAATGTAAACTTTTGCAAGGACATGGCATTAAGAATGTTTGCAACTTATTTAACTTATTTGTTAATAAGTGAAACCACAGCCAGGCCTCTGGAAGCATATGCACGAATGGGTGTTATTCTACACTAAGATAAACAAGCATAGTTTTCCTAGGATGCTGAAGGTTAACCTGGCATTTTTGGTTTCTCTGATAGCTTTCTGTCTTGGCTTCTTGTAGCTTTTGACAGTTTTGACTGTCTCTTTTCCTGCAGGACAGCCCCTGCCATGGTTTTCTGGCAATGGGTGAACCAATCATTCAATGCCATTGTCAATTATACTAACCGGAGTGGAGACGCACCTATCACTGTCAAGTAAGAAAGCAGTAAAATAAATTAAGATCAACATTCCTACCAAGAATTCTATCCAATGGTCTTGAGTTGCGAGGCCCTAAATCAGCAACAGGCTGTACTAGTTTCTAGGAAGTACCATTTCCATGATTCAGTGCTGGATAGCAAAACAGGAGATCTCTGTTCTCTAATTGCAGGTGATTTGTACTCCTGAAAATATTACTTCCATCTTACCACTTTTTGTTTACTGAGCTTATGGATTGCTCCAACTGTTGCTGATTATGAGCAGCACACATGCCCAACATAATGAATCAGATTAAGACCATAAGAATAACATAATAAAATAAAATAAAATAAAACTGTATCAGCATACATAAGTACCAGGAATATCAATTACCAAAGAGAGCAAATATATCCAATGTTAGAAGAAACAAAATTGTAACAAGATTACAAAGACTGCTGGAGTTAGCAAGTTTTAATGTCTTTCTAAAACTTAATAGAAGCTATTTGGATTTCTGGGCAAACTCTTTATTTCACAGAAGGGGACAGAAATTGAAGACAGTCTTTTCCATAATCCTGAGAGTAATGCTCCCAAAGTGTAGGGATTCAGAGGGCCCTACTTTATCAGAACTTATTGCATGGCAGATACTATTAGGAGAGTGGTCCCAGAATCTCTGGGCCATATAGTGCTTTAAAAAGTGACAGCCTGCAGCTTGAATTGTGTCTGGAAGCCAGCGGGCAACCAGTGGAGCTCTCAAATGAGAGACAGGAATGCTTCCAGTTGATAAAGGTAAGCAAACCTCTTTTGGCCTAGCATGCCATGGTTCATTTTTGTGTTCTCAGAAACCACTGATTGGCAGAACTGGCATTTTTTTGTCTGGTATTTTTGTATTTTGTTAAGATTTGGAGAGACTTGTCATTCATTTTGCCCCTAAAGCCCTCTAACACGGAAAAAAGCAATCTGATTAAAAAAGAAGAGGGGCTCCTCAAGCTTCTGCAAGGTGTAAGGTGCCATCACACTTGTTAATTTTCCACCAGTCCCAATTATAACCCCAAAACTTTGATTTTGCCTGTTTCTGATCAGAGGCATATGTGCCTTATGACACCCCAAGGCTGCTTTAAATGTGCAAAATGGCTATACACCCTGCCATATTTCTTGGGAAGGGACTGGGGTTGAAGTTAAGGTTAGTCAGGAGAGCTGAGAGTTTCACCAAGTTGTCCACTTGTTTTGCAGACAGTTGGGAACTGCTTATGTCAGTGCTACTACTGGAGCTGTGGTGGCAGCATTAGGACTCAAATCTCTCACCAAGGTAAGAGACGCACTGACTCCATCACATCACAGAGGAATACTGTTCACTGCTTGATCAAGCCATCCTCACAGATAGAATTCCTCAGCTCTGAAATGAGAAGTAGCAATCTGACTTTGCTTGCAGAAAATGATTTTATCTCCTTCCTTGGTTACGACATGATCTGCCTCTTTCTTTCAGGAGTAGGAGGATTCATGTTTATCATGGACATTTGGATATTGGTATAATCTAGCTGTGGATTTCATTTATCTCACATCAATAAGCCAAGCTAACAATTTCACTCTTACTATCCTAGTATAGTAAATGTAATGCATTAATATTTGTATACATACAAATATTACGAAGTTACTAAGTTAATAATCCCTAAGAAAATTCGATAGAAATACTCATCTGCTTTCCTTTGCCAGATTCTTAAATAATTACTTTCCCACTTCAAAGGTTTTAGGAAACAAATCTTCCTTTCAGTTCAATTCTGCATCTCAGCCAACTGCAGGGCGTTTCTCCATTTGCAGCTGATCACAAACATGTCCCAGCAATGTGTTTTTTCCCTGCTATGTCTTCATAATATTTATTTTACCTTACCCCAACTCAGTTTAAAGTTTCCTGAAGCTGTTCCGGTGCAAGGATAGTCTCTTGAAGTTTGTTAGTGTTACAATGATAATTACCGTGATAATCAACCTTTGACAATTTATACATCCTAATATTTTTCTCTTAGCAAATTCTCTCAGTTTTACCAAACATTTCTCAATGATGGGTAATGCCAAATCTTTCCATTTGTTGCATATCACCTTAGTGCTGTAGTCATATATTAAAATAACCTCCCATGTCTTTTTTCTAACTGTTTATCAATCAATCCTAAAAGGAAAAGTTCTGGTTTCAATATAATATTAATGTTTAAAATCCTCTGTATTAATGTATGCATTTCAATCCATTGCTTAGCTTTTTTCACCTTCCATCAAGCATGATAAAATATGTCTTTATGTTGTTCACAGTCCCAATATACATATGAAATGTCTTCATACAATCTAGATAATTTGTCTGGCATCATGTATCAACAATATATCTTTTTATAAAAAATGTCTTTTTAAGATCACAACATAATGTAAATTTCAACCCCTTTAGCCACCTATTTTCCCAATAATACATCTGTTTATTAGAACCAAAATTCTTAGTGTACTTTATTATACATTCTTTAACCTCTTCTATCTGTTTCAAATTTCAGAAAAATGTATACATTTGTATCTTGGAATACTTCATATTTAACTCATAGTTTTTTCCCATGCCATACCAATTTAAATAAATTGTTTTGCCTTTGCTTGAATGGTATATTTGTTGTCAAAACAGTGTTGTCTGAAATTAAAATATCATTCTAGGCAACACCCCATTTTTATGAAAGAAATTGATAACAGTGAGAATTTTAATTTCTCCCATCTTAAGACTCCCAGTCCTATCTTAATTTCATCCCATCTCTTAGCATAATTATTTAAAATAACATAAAATTCACATTCATCATAATACTAAATATTTTACTTTTTGATCAACCTTCAAAGTTTTCTGCATCACTTCTGTTTGATTTTCCAGTTTCATATTTTTGTTAATGTCTTCATCTTCATCTGGTTTTTAAAACCTGTTGCATATTAAAAATCTTTAATTTTCCCATTAATGTTTCTACTCCCTCTTATAACTTATTTTTTTGAAAGACATAACATATTTTTCACACTATAAGATGCACTGGACTAGGTTTCGAGGGGGGAAACAAGAAAAAAGTTTTTGGCCCCCATGCATCCTGTTTTTGGCCTCCTGGGCCCCCAGATGCACTCTGCAGGCCAAAAACGGGCTTGTTTTTGGCCCCTGGAGACCTCCACATATCCCATTTTTGTCCTCCTTCGCATCCAGAAGCACTCTGTAGCAGTGGTGGAATTAATATTTTTTTACTACTGTTTCTGTGGGCATGGCTGGGTGGGCATGGCTGGCTGGGTGTCATCTGACTGGGTGGGCAGTTTCTGTAAGCAGGGCAATAAAGATTGGGCTAGAAACAACACCAGAATGTTTCTTTCCTGCCTTCCTTACAGGATTAACCCTGTAAAGTGGAAAAAAACAAAAGGAGATTTCGTCTAACAACCGGTTCTCTGAACTGCTTAGAAATTTTACTACCGGTTCTAATGAACCTGCTACAACCTGCTGAATTTCACCTCTGCTCTGCAGGTCAAAAATGGGCCTGTTTTTGGCTTGCAGAGTGCTTCTCGATGCCAGGGAGGGCAAAAACAGGCCTATATTTGCTCTATATGACTATACATTTCCACCCACTTTGGGGGGGGGGGGAGTGCATTTTCTAATCTGAAAAAATACGGTAGATCTTTTTCAAGAATAGCTATGATTTGGATTTCTAAGACTTTAGCCATTAAAGTTCAAAAAGTAGAAACATTACCAAGGACCCTTTCAGACCATAATGCCTTTATCTTTTAAAAGGTTCATTCAGGTGGAAATTGAATGAGATGTTGTTGTTACAAAAGGAAATGGTGGTGGAACATTGCAAATATAAGTTAAGGGAACTTCTTGAGAATAAGCTTAATAAAGGCAGAGAAGTAAGAGCATAATACAAGTAAGAGGATTTTTTTATACAAGGCAATAGTGAATTTAAAAGGGAAAGGCAAGAGAAAATACAAATGATTTTGAATGAGATAAAAAAGGAAAAGAATGTTAAAAATCCCTAAGGAGGATAATTATTAGCCACCAAATTAAGCTTCTGTACCTATGTTACTAGTGTGAGAGATGAAAATAAAGATAAATTATGCAAAGTGAAGATAAATGGAGGAAATGGTTGGCATATAAATTACAAAAGGAAAAAGAAAGTGATACTAAAGTTACAAGAAGAAAATACTGCAAACATATAAAAATGTTTCATCAGTATTATTTTATATAAAAGTCAAGAAATTTCCAAAGTGCATTGTAATATCATTTTAAATTATATCTCAAGCTGATAAGAGACTCAAATTCTTACCCTAGCCCAAAAAGGAAAACAAAATTGAACAAAAGAAGAGCACAGAGCTAGCAGTTGAGATTGTTTTGTTAGTATGTTTTAAGCCTAAACTCTCACCAGTTGGAGGCCTATCTGAAAGATGTACCTGGTGAACCAGAGATTTGCTTTGCATAATCCAATGCATGAACAAAATCGTATACATTGGATCTGATATAGTAAAAAAACAAAATCCTGAAATTTCATTATAACTGTATGGAAGAATTCTTAAAGGGACTTATGACAGTTTCTGACTGCAACAGTGACCCTGTTGTAAAATATAATTCTGCTCATCATATTATTAATTTAATGTCTTTCTTCTCTCATTTCAACCCTCCTTCCTTGATAGCATTTGCCCTCAATCATTGGACGCTATGTGCCTTTTGCAGCTGTGGCAGCTGCAAATTGCATTAATATTCCATTAACAAGACAAAGGTAAGCTGGCGTGGTTTGTTGGATGGCAATGCAATGAGTACTGCTGCAGGAAGTTCAACTCCTGGTAATTCCTTAGATGTTGCATATTCTGAACACCTGTAACATTGGCTATCTTATCTTATAATACTAAAAGTATGGAGTATGTATAGCTGTAATAATATATTCAAATTCCTGTAATAGATCTTGAAGATAACATATAAGGTTTATGACCATGATATAGATTTGATTGATTGTTACGTAAGATTCGTATGCTAATATTGTGAGCTGAGTCGATTTTCTGAAATAGGAATTCCTCCATTCAGTTATTTCCTTCACACAGCAACTTTCTTCCCTTACCATTTATTCCTTTGCAAATACAGATGCAATTGCAAACACAGATCAAAAATTTAAAACACTTCCACCTTCATTGGGATCCCACTGGAAATTAGCACTGGGGACAGCTGAGGTGTATGCTAGTCAGTTCTCCTCAGCTGTTTCCTGAAAAAATGAAATCATCCGGGCATCTTAAAAAATAAACCAAGTACTTTCTGTATTTCATAGGCAAGAGATTTACAATCTACAGCCTGTGGGCCATTGATGGGCTGTGAAAGTACTGCAGGGGGGGTCTAGGTGAGGGCATATATATGGTCAAGAGATTTAGACAGATGATAGATTTAATTTTGGGAATATGCAATATCTGTTGGGTGGGAGGACATGCTGTAGTGACCGGCTTCTATCGTAATCCTCAAAAGCTTTTGTTGATAATGTGGGGGCCTATATAGAGGAGAATATTTAATTCTATTGCCATAACCATCAGTATTGTACAACAGATGAGGAAAATACAACATAATGAAATGAGAGAAAAGACACAATGAGGAATAGAGAGTTAATGCTTCCCTCTTAACCATTTCTATAGGGAATTAAAGTTTGGTATCCCCATTATGGATGAACATGGAAATCGACTGGGTGACTCGAAGAAGGCAGCCCAGCAAGCCATTGTGCAAGTGGTGGTTTCACGCATTGGCATGGCTGCACCTGCAATGGGTATGTTGTTGCTACCTTGACAAATATTTGAATGTCAGTGGATATTCTCTCTTGGTCCATCTTTTTTAATGACAAATTTTGAAGCAAAATTAAAATAACTGCTGAAGGTAAAGCTTGAAAGACACAGTAATATACCGTAATATCATATAATAGATGTTTGTTTAGTTATTGAAGCTTCTAAATTCAGTGGCACCTGCTTCTGTTGAGAAGTATATCAAGAATTATGCTACTGAGAAAACATGTTAGTTCTTCCCAGTTGGGGATTTGGGAGAGCTAGAGATATGAGAACTATTTATTGTAGCACAAGTCTCAGTATGTATAATTGGTGCTTGGAATAACCTTCTCTAATGTATCACCTTCAGTTATTAACTATATTGCTGAGACTGATGGAATTGTAGTCCAAAGAATCCCAAGAGGAATGCAGCTGGAAGGTGGGAAAAAAGTTCCTAGTGAAAAAATACCAGCAAATCCAGTATGTGCAGGTTTTCTCTGTCCCTTTCTTAAGGAGACATCGAGTTGATTTTTATGCTGTCTGTCACTTCTTCCATTTCTTCCCACAGCCATCCCTCCTTTGATAATGAATGCCTTAGAGAAAAGAGCATTTATGAAGGTATGATTTTTTTTATTATCAAGTTCATGTTCCTCCATAACTTTATGCATAGAAAGATGTGGTTCCCTTTTCGTGTCAGGCTCCCTTCTAGCACAAGAATATGAGGGAAATTGTCAAAGTTTAATCCTAATTTTTGCCTAACCCCTGACCCTACGCAAATGGCAGCTGCAAGACAGGAAATTGACTTTTCTTTTCAGATGCATCAGTTGTCATGTCTGAATCAAGGTTGACGGGATGGATCAAGATCATGAAAATTATATACTTTTTAATTAAATCAGCTTTCTCCAATTGGTCCTCCCCAAGGTTTTATAATTGAAACTGGTGACTAATACTGGCTAGAAGTTAAAGTCCCAGAAACTGGAAGGACAAAGGATTTTTATTTTCATGCAAATGGAAGCAGTGAGATGAACATAAAACGAAGCTGTCCAAGCTCCTAGCATTAAAAACTATTGTAAGATCAACACTTTAGCAAGATTGCTAAAATTCTGCTATCATTTTAGTCCTATGATGTTAATTTTAGGAACCATATACAGTAGCACTTTCCCCCCTCGTATTTCTGATTTCTATATTCTAGTGTTTATTAAACTTTATTAAAATTTTAAAATAATAAATTATCCGGTGTTTATTAAAAGTGGGAACAGCCACTACTTCTTCTCATGATTGTTGATGGGATTTTAATGTTGTATTCGTTTTTAACACTGATAGACAAATGATTTTGATTTTGTGGACTCCTAAGAAGGTCCTGGGAGACTCCAGGGGTTCTTAGACAACCCTTTGAGTACCACTGCTACCTTACTAAAGGTTGTTGGCAGCTTCTTTTTGATGTCCTTCCAAGGTTTGTGTTATCATTCATTTTACCACTTCAGACATTTATCGCTGAGGACAGCAGCTTCCAAGGGGATGTTCATATGTATCAAAATCAGCAAAATGGCAGAGCATTGTAATCCAAGTCCCTTACATAGCTTTCTATGTGCATCATCATTGTATACATGTTCAAAAGAAGTGGGACTTGCATTGTGATGGTCTGCAGTTTTGCTGGTTTTGCCCTTCCCATCCCCTTTTTCTATCTAAGGAAATTATCCATGTTTTCAGTATGTTAAACCAGTTTCTGGATTTCAACCAAAATAGAAATATTCATAGAAGCAGATTAACCCTATCTGAAAACCAAGTGCTGAGAGCTTTGCTGAAATGCACAATGACTTCTAAGTAAGAATGGCATGTTTGTAACACTGAAGCTGCTCCAGAAGGATGGCTGTGGCAAAGGCAAAAAGGTATACTTGCTGTACTTCAACACACCTGTTGAATTGTGGCACTGTGTTGTTAAGGCAACATGACATTTTTACCCCTGCTTATATATTCTGTGCACCAGGCTCAAAAAGGGTCCACGATCATCATCTCAAGAAATGTATGGCTATGATTGCTCCATAAAGCATTTCACCTCTATAAACTATAAATAAATAAGAATTTTTGCTTTGGAAAACTATATGAATATTGTGTGTAAACAATTCCTTTTCTATTTCCTTTTCTATTATATATCAGCGATACCCCTGGATGAATGCTCCTCTGCAGATTGGACTTGTGGGCCTGACGTAAGTGATATCTTTCTCCTATGCAAATAGAATGATCCAGGAACAGATATCCAGGCATTCTGTATTTTGTATACTGGATAATGTGACTTGACTTGTTGACTAATGAGGACTTGCACCAATATTTAGCAGGGGACTTCCCATATGTTTGTGAACATTTGGGGAGATTATGATCTTTGTTTGGTAGTCTTGGATATTCTGTTCTGAGTAGCTAACTTGTACCATCAGTCCAAAAAGTTTGTGCAATCTTCTAACAGCACCAGATGATGAACCTGGAGTCTTTCTAAATGTGGTACCATCCATATTCTGGACAACAATTCTCAATATTCCCCACTGTTGTCCATTGTAGCTGGACCTTGGAACTGCAGTCCAAATCACATACATTGATTAGGGAAACTGAACAAGGATTAACATTCAGTCTTCCTCTTTAAAAAAAGTCTAAGTTACAGTGTTGTTGGTTGGAGCCTGAAAAGGGACTGCATACTAAAGGGAAACATTGATTGGGAAGCAAAAGAACTACAATATAGGATTGTGTTATGTGTGTTGTTTTCTGCATTCTAATCAGATATTGGATAATTGAGTTATGCAAATCCATTACATATGGTAGATAATTATGGTGGATGATACTCAAGTAGCTGATGAGCATGACAGTTATTTTTCCTCCTGAGCCAAGTACACGACGACAAAATGGCAACCAGAAGTACTTCTTCCATTCTTGTCTTTCTTCCTGTAGTTTGGTGTTTGCCACACCTCTTTGCTGCGCATTCTTCCCACAGAAGAGGTAAGAAATACTCTTGCATATTGTTGCATGTTATTGTTGCTTTCAGTTAGGTACAATATTGGTTTCCTCAACATTTCTCAGGAAAAGGTATCCTGGAGTATTTCCCCAAAGATTGTGCTAAAGAATTCGGGAACTGGGATATAAAGCTCAGCAACAGAACTTTGCTTGAAAAGATTGAAAAGATCCCAGATCTTCCTTGATGTCTCAGGCTGGAAGGAACTGCTAAGCAGTGAGGGACAAGAACAGCTACTGTCAATTAGAGAAGGCTGAAGGCAAAAAGCACATTTTCTCCTCAGTAGCAGCCTTTGGTTCTTGACATGTCATACTTTCAAGCCAACATGCAGACATTCAGAGTTTATCTTCTTTAAAGGCTTTTTTAAAAACTAGACATTTACACATTCTAATGGACAATTCCATACTGGATATTGAATTTCACATTTCTGTGGGGTGGTCATAGAAGTGTAGAGTTCATACAGTTTTGTATTTAACCTGCCTAATTTGTTTCTTGCATTGTAGTCAGACCATCTGGTTTTATGAACTAAAATGATATTGAATGATACTTGAAATAATGCAGTCAGATGACTAATGTAGGACACTTTGATTTTACTTGCCCTCTTACCTTTTCTTACAGAAAGAATTATTTCTTTCCAAAGGCCACAAAGTTCAATATATGGCTCAGCCAGCATTCCCAGCTTAATGTCTTTGACAGGGTTATGCTGATTGAAGGTGATAGAACCTGTAATCCAACACCTCCAGAAGGCATATTAAATAAAGTCTGTCAAAGTCTGTAGAACCCTAATTTTCTAAAACCTGTTTCAGTAACCATAATTCTCTAAGTTATTGGTCTCAGATCCATAGCAGGATGTACTTTCAAATAAACAGTGTTTAGCAGATGTACTTTCAAATAAACAGTATAATATTTCCTTTTGCAGTTCAATGCGGATGAATCGCCTGGAACCAGAAGTCCAGCATTTGATCAGAGAGAAGAATTCTGATGTTGAGGTTGTCTATTTTAATAAGGGACTTTAAGAAACGATGGCACATACTAAACTGGTATGCATCTGAAAGAAGTCAACGAGGAACCCGTGAACCAGCACTCTAAAGGAGAAAGTTACATTTTGTAATAATACGATCCCTTTTACATGCTGCTTTCTTACTGGCTGTCAAATCTTGGCAGTCCTATGTGTGCAATATACCCTTCCTGCATTCAGGAACAGATTATAATCTGGCAGTGTGCTTTTGCTGTGATCCCAACAGAATCATTCCAGTCTTGACTCTGCTTGATGTCAGCACCAGAGCTGCTGACAGTTTTTAAGCAAAACCCAGTTCTTCTATTAGGCGTAATTCTGCTGTAATGTGTAGAGTGTTATGTGTGAAAGAAAGAATGTTTGCATCTACACATGTAATCCCTGTGAAGTAATGCTTAAGAATCATGAAATTGAGATCATTCTCAGGAGAGGAGCACCAGTGAGTACTTTAAATCCTATAGGAATCAAGTCCAATTGAAAAGCAATTTGCCCTTTGCTTCAACTGAAGAAATTCTTATTCAGCACCTAATAAAAACATCATGGTTTCATGAAGGACTTGCACATGTTTGTGAGCTGCCTATATTCCTGGGATTGTAAAAAGGCTTTGCTCCAAACCATCTGTTCTTACAATCAAAAACTGCGTAAATAATCATCTCTGCATCTGTATGCTATTTTAGTATTTTTGCAACTGATGAAGCATTCACTTGCAAAGATGGCAAAATATGCAGCCCTACTGCTGAAAACCCCATGAGGTAGATTATCATCATTAGTGCACTATTAGTATGAGAAAATACTGGGGTTTCATGGTAACATGCTATTTGATCAGAGTGAAAGCATATGTGAGTATTATTGCAAGATGGAGGGGATTGTCTCTTAGAGTTCTGCAGGTTATTATTGTTTAGCAAACCAGTCATTTTATGAAACAGTCACTAAGTGACTTCAGCTTCAGCATTTCTTTGCCTTTCAGACCTGAAAAAGTCATAAATGTGAGGATTAATCTTAAAGTTCTTTTTTTTCCAGTAAATCATAGTTACTGTCAGTGCAGTTGCTAAGTGAGAACCAGCTCTGTTAGGAACTGAACACATGCTTCTATTTCATATTTGAATCTGTAGGTATCACAAAGCCATATAGAAAACTGATGCAAACGTTTGCTAGATTGTTTTTAAAGAGGGATCACTGCTTATCTTTTGCTGATACTAGGATTTTTAATAACTAGATTCACAATCAAAATAACAATTACTATATATTAGAATAACAGATTCGCCAAGAATAAGCTCAAAGGACAGATGGCATTCAAAATGAAGGTTGATTCTTTCAGCTCATCATGTTGCATGCTGTGTTTTCTACTTCATTTGGTTAGGCATATCCTATGACGTCTATATCCTAGGCTTAAAGTATAATAAAGGTAGTCCTCGATTTACAACCATAATTGAGCCCCAAATCTTTGTTGCTGAGAGAAATGTTCAGTGAATTTTGCCCCATTTTGCAACTTTTCGTGCCACATTTGTTAAGTGGATCACTGCAGTTGTTAAGTTAGTAAGTGAATCTGGCTTCTCCATTGACTTTACTTGTCAGAAGGTCAGAAAAGATGACCACGATTCCAGGACACGGCAACCACCATAATTTGCCAAGTGTCTGAATTTTGATCATGTGACAGGTTGAAAAACAGTCATAAAAACCACATTTTTGAGTGCCATTGTAACTGAACGGTCACTAAACAAATTGTTGTAAATCGAGGACTACTTGTACATTGTGGTAATCTTTCCCAAAGTAAGAACGACATTACTTATTTTTTTCTTCACTCAGCTTCATAATGCTCATTTTAGAGCACATGTCTTCTTACTCGTAGTGAATATTTGTTTGAATTGCTTTAAGAACATAAATGACCATCTTTGGTACATAATAGAATGTATAACTATTATTCATAGAATGCAGGCATAACTGCTTGAACTGAGCCAGTGATCCCGGAATTATGGCTTTAATCATGTCTGTGCAGAACATTTGTATGAATGGCTGGATGCAAGCATTTCCATGGCCAATTATGGCACTTCCTTCTGTCTGCCATGTAGACGTAACAGATCAATGCAGAGGTCAGTCAATTTGTACAGAGATCAAATGCACTAAATCAGCATATCCATGTCCTAGAAGAAACTTTGGGTGCAGATGTCACATAGCACTTCTTAAATATTTTGAAAAATCTATGCAAAATGGGTGGCTGAAATTTCAGAATTCTCTTTATTAGAAGTAGTATTTCTAGAGAAATCACTCAAAGGTGATAATCGTGGATAGTCCTTTGATGGTATACTGTATGAATCTGGTATCAAATATCATTTGCAGTTTTAATTAAAAGTTCTTTTTGCCCTTCAGCAGAAGGGCCAAAGAATTTAATTTAGGCACCACAGTGCTACTGAAACTGATGCTAGAACTGCCTTTCCAAAAGGTGTTGAAGGTCAGTGCTTAATCCAATTTTCTGCTCTTTTCATCTCTATAGCAAATCACTTATTTAATCTGAGTAAAATTGCCTACCTTTGGTTCCTTATAAATGTCACTGAAATTAGCGGTTCAGAAGTTCAGTCAGAGGTTGCTATGTGCTCCTTATTATGTTTACTCTTAATGAAACCTTTTGTCTACGTTCTCTGGAATGTAATCTTACAATATTACAATACCTTTTTGAATTTTTATATCAGTGCATTTTCTCTTTATATGCTAGATTGTGGTGGAATTTTTATTTTAGCAAACTAAACATTATTTTTGTGCAGCAGTCCACATGTATTCCATATCATCATGCCTCTTGCGCAGCTTTAACTAAGGCAATTGTTTCCAAATAAAGAATATATTTTCTTTCTCTTGAATATGAGACTGTTGCTGTCTTGGATTGATAGAACACATGTACATATGGTTCCTGTTTCTACTTAATGAACTATAAGTTTGTTTACTTTGTTAAGGAAAGGGGTTGAACCACACTCTTCAACGTCTTCTCTGCTTCTGGCTTAAGTCATGTGTCTCTCCAGGATTAATCTAAAGGCTAACATTTCACCCTCCCCGAGATTTTTTTAGCCCAACCCACAATGTAAGAGATTAGCAGTCTTTTTAAACTGTGTATCTTCCAAATGTTTAAGACCACATTCTCCAGCATCCCCAACAAACCTGATCATCAGATCTGAACTTCTATTCCTGCACTGTAGAGAGCATCCTGACATGGTTTGGGAACAGTACCATGCAAAACAGACAAGCAATACAGAGGGTGGTACACTCAGCTGAGCGCATCATCCACATCAAACTCCATCTACAACAAACGCTGCCAAACCAAAGCTATGAAGATAGTGATGGACCCCAGCCATCCCAACAACAGACTG
>JAEANM010013401.1:4158-14412 GCA_017656035.1 Myanophis thanlyinensis | reverse complement strand
TCTCCTATTCTGGCCCGGCCCCTCTGTCAAATTTTAGAAACCACTGTGGCCCGCAAGTCAAAAAGTTTGCCCACCCCTGTCATAGAAGCAAGCAAAATTCAGTTGACTCACTCTCCAATGAATTGAACTTCAACTACAATCCTCACTAGATTTTTGTATCATAAAAGCCTGGCCAACAATACTCCATTTTCATGAGAAATAACTGATGGACACGATGAATGTAGCTTTTGATTTGCTTTATTGCCATGGCTCATAACCCACTCTTACTGTAATGGAATGTGAGGAAGAGATGCTGCCTAGAAAACAATTACATGAGATGGAGGAGTCCCGGGGGGCTTATCAAGAAGAATTTAAGAAGAACCCACTACACTTTATCAAGCAATTGAAAGTAGTGGTGGGAAGTGTGTGCCTTCAGACTTGCAAAATTTATTTAATGCAGCTTTACAATAAAATAGAATTAGCTCATCTATTTGAATTTCCTGTTCGGTTTATCCGGGAGGGCTGACATTAATCACCTCTCTTGTTTGGTTGCTTCCTAAGCAGTATCTCTTCCCTTCATCCCCTAAGGTCATCCACACATTCCATTACACTTACCTAGCTTCCTAGTCATCATGTTCATTGAGTACTTTGTCCAGTGTTTCACTAAAGTTGTGATATATCATGTCTACAGCACTTTCACATCAGAAATATACTCAATATAAAAATGAGATAAGGTGTTATTGGGATAGGATTAGAGTACATCTCTTTTGGAAAAGCCACACTAATCTCTTGTAGCTACTGTTTTGTTTTTAGATGCTTATAGAGTTTTATTCTTATGACAGGGAGAATATTTGTGCTCCCCCCCCCCCAATCATTAGTTGTACAGTATTTCCCAAGGATAAAAGGCTTCAAGACTTACCAGCTAGTTTCTTCAGTTGCCTGAGATATGATTTGTTACTTTGAGGGTTATTCATTCAAAGGAAAGAGATTTTTGACTATATTTATCTTAATTTGAAGCTTAAATTCTATCCCTTCAATCTGACCTTTGCAATTTCCTATATTTTTGTTGGGAAAGTAGGAGTAGCTCTGCCATTTCTTTGTTAACTGTTAGCATTTGCCCCCACTAAAGACAAATTAGTATGCTGGTTGTCTCTCTTTCTTTTTATTTTGAATCAAACTGGAGAAATTTTAACAAAAATTCTTAGCATCCTTCATTAACCTCAAGTCATTAAGTGGTTTCATTTTCTAACACCAGCCCTACAGCTCTGAGTGAGTGGGCTTGCTTTTTTTAATAAACTGTGACTTCATTTTTTTTTTCCCATTTCCTGTCTTTTATGGTCTTCAGGTCTTCATTGGGTGGGATTTTTTTGTGTGTAGCCATAATGGTTTCTTCAGCTGTCCTTATTTTTTCCTTTATCAAAATTGTTTTTACTTGTGTTTTTAGTATCTCCTTTTTTAAGAATGGCAACTTATCTTTACCTCTTTTTCTCATTAGCTTCTCCTGACATAGAGTCCTCCTACATATCACTGATCTTAGTCAAATTGACTTTTTGATGTCTACAACATACATTTGACAACACTCTTTAAAATTAAGCATTACTTGTGGTTGCTTTCACCCAGTGTACATGCTTCTTCTACTACTTGATTGATTTATAGATATTGTATCAGAAGGAGTCTGGGAGTGTTGCTTTTTAATAAAATGTGTTATTCTGAAAAGGTATTCCCAGATGCCTCCTGGTTTTTGGATGCCATAAACTAACACAATCTTCCTCCTACAAACTACCTCCTCCAGTTAAGATTACTTTGATTTGTATGACAATGCTCATCCAGTGGTTGCAGCCTTGTAAATGAAATAACAAATAAATTAGAAACAAATAAGCCAAAAGGGATCAGGTGAAATAAACAGCTATAGAAAGCATTTGAGAAAGGATCACAACCCATAACATAAGAGTATCCTATCCACCAGTATGACAAAAGTTCATTGGAAAGGCAAAAGGGAAGAGAAGGTTGGGGAGAGAGATAGAAAATGACAGGTAAGCAAACCTGTTTGATAAAATTTGTTAAGACAATAAGAGAATTCTTTCAATAAAATTCACCATGCATTTCTCTCCCCCCACCCGATAGAGGAGTCATTTTGAAATATTTGCGGTATGTGAAGCATTGGAAAAATAAGCCTGAACAGAAAAAGATACACAGATGTTTTCTATGTTTGGAGGTAAGGGTTCCTCCCCAACCTCCACTCTTCTAAAAATTCCTTAGCTTTCATAGCTGCCACTTTCTGCAGCTCTACACAGTGTTTGGGATTGCTGCACTGAACTTATCCAGTCATTTTAGGGTGTAGTATTTATGGCTTGGCTATTAATCAGTGTCTAAACCAGAGCCTTGCTGTTTAATCAGTGAGATATTATTAACCTTAAACAGATACTGCACTATTTTAGAGAATTTATGGCTGCGTAGCTTAACATAGAAGGCTTTAAAGTGTCAGCTTTGTATCTCAGACTTTTAGTCTTTACTGCAACAGCAATAAACCCAAGTACTTGTCACTGAATTTTGTCACCCTAATCTCTTGTTTCTTTGCTGGTAATTTCCTTTCTCTTCCCTTCCTTCAGCTTTCTCCCCCACACATTATCAAAGTTGAGATTGAAAGCTGATATTCCAGGGGCACTTCCTTCAGGATTATGTTATTTTGGAAAAGTGACATAGTGCCATTCATGCCCAATGAGGATAACAAGATATAAATGTAAGCACTATATACAATACAGTAACAGATCTCTGCAAGGTGGTAGTAGGGCTTTGCTTCATCCCACTGTAAGTCAGAATGAATTTGCTAATGTAGTGCTTGGGTGCACCTATGCTTAGAGACAATAATACAAGTACTGCAACCAAGCCACAGTGAGACACAATAATGATATTAAGGTGCCTTGTGGAACTATTGCTCACTACCCTATTTTCCCAAAAATATGACCTATTCAAAAAGTAAGCCCTAGACCAGTTTTTGAGGATAAGCCTAATATATGCCCTACCCCAAAATAAGCCCTTGTGAATGTGTTGGACATGGCCAACACACTTCCCTGGTCACCTCAAAAATTGCCAAGTGCTTATTTAGTGGGGAAACATGGTATACATATGAAAGCAAGTAACATTCCCCAGTACCTTGAAATATATGGAAGTGATCTGCATTTACTGGATATACAGATTTTATTTTAGTAAATTTATAAATTTAGCACATTTGTAAAAACATGACTCTGGGTGGCTTACAACTTATAGTAACAATTAAAACTACATAACAATTCAAGAAACGTCAATCAGTATGATTCCCTCAGGTGCAGTTCAAAGTGCTGGTTATTACCTTTAAACCTGTAAATGCCACAAGGACAGGTTAGTTGTCGGACCATCTCTTTTCAAGAATTTCTTCTTATTGCACCAGTTAACATTGCATTCTCCAGGTCCCCTCTATTTAACAATGCCATCTTACAGAACTCCAAACACATACCTTTCCGGTCACAGTGCCTCCCCCTCCCCCCATCAGATTTGGAGAGTCCTGACCACTTTAGCCTTTAGGCCTTTTTCCTGGAACTTCGGGGTTAAAAATGGTGAGCTAACATATCACCCAGAAAGTGCAGATGATGTCACAGACAAGACTGAAGGACCAAAGGAGATTGTCCACTTGTACGCCAGATGGCTTCTCCTTATGATGAGATTGCAAGATGGTGTTTCTTGTGGAATGCAGCCCTGGCAAATGAAGAAAACCCATCAAGCCCTCAACCATGATAGAGCTGTTTTAAGGACACTGGATTCATTAACTTCAGTTTTCTAAACACTTTTGGGAAATTAACTATTTAACTATCTTAAGGGTTAATAGAAACCTTCCAAACAACAAGTTTGCAAAGATTCCAGAATAAAAGAAAAATTAACTTAAGGATTTAAAGAATTTGAAATAAACAGCAAAGGGCTAAATAAAACTTTACTTAGGCTAAATAAAACTTTAATTCAAGAAAATTGTGAATGGATGAATGGACCAGACAAATTCTAATTTTTAGCATAAGATTTTTAAAATAATTATATAAAAAATAGCACTTTCATGGAAACTAAATTGTTTAGTCTATCTTAAGTCGTAACAGAAATTCACAACTTTATATTTTTAGAAATTGGACACTAGAGGGAACTAAAAATACCAGGCAGAAACAGAAAATTAGGGAGGGGAAAATGAGACAAAAAGCCTTGGCTTTTGTTTTCAGTCAGCATTGGGGCAAAATAACAAAAAATGCTATGACTTGAAATATTTCATGAGCTCTTTGAAGAATGGGGGCAGAACATTGCAGCTACAATATCAGCAATGAGGTCTGCTTCTATGCAAAGATTATTTTCAAAAGATGATATCCAAGAAATAACAGGTGTGAAAGAGAATACCTTCGATGTAGAGGATAAATTGCTGAAACAAACCTTGCCTGATGCAGGAATATTAGAATATAAAGAAATTGTTGCAATGATGGAAAATTAAAAATCAAATTTTGTTTTCTAAGACAGCATTAAAGTGGAAAAGTTGCATATGAAAAAGGGATGGGTTATGGGAAGAACAGATACTTTGATGTTGGGCAAAGAACTACTAAGTTTATACTTAAGTGATTTCTGATCTTCAAGTCCATACTGGTAGATGTCCATGAATTTGCTCCAATTTCACTATCTTATTTGAAGTGTAGTGCCCAAAACTGAACACTGTACTCCCTCCAAGAGGGGTCTCAACAAATCAGGGCAGAGTTGAACAAATATTTCTTGAGATCTGAACTTTATGTTCTTGTTAATGCATCATTAATAGCATTTACTATTTTAGTAGCCACATTGCACTGCTGGTAAAACTTGTGAGCAATAGAAACACCCAGATTCCTTCTACATATGCTACTCCCCTTCCTATTATGTATGGCTTATATTTTTTTTCTACCCAGATGCACAACTTATGTTTCTCTCTATTAAGTTTTATCCTGTTCACTTCAGGCCACTGCTCAAAAGGGCTGCTCTTCTCTCTCTTCTCAACCACCAGCCTTAGTTGTCCTTTCTAGCTCTGTGTCATCTGCAAAGTTTATGAATGTCTCCTCAATTCCTCCATCCAAGGTGTTGATGAAATTGCTGAACAGCAATGGAACTGGTGGAACATTTCACTTGGAAATGACTGAAAATTTAGAACATAGCCTGTCTTCTTTCAACTGATACTTGCTTCTAAAGAAGGCCAGTATTGTTATCCTGACATATCAGAAGCAGAGAGACCTGTGGCCACCTAATCAGTTCAGGACTGATATTTAATTTGAACCATTGACATTTTGACTTCTGCTCATATTTTAGCTACTACCCTATTCTACTTGTTCCCAGTGCGTGTCTTGATTTATTCATCTTCTATTCTTCTGCAATAGAAAAGTTACATGATATATTCATACTCCATACTTACCACCAATAGCATTTATTTTATGCATTCTTTCTCCTCATCATGGTATTTAGTGTAAATTCAATAGTTGCATATTTGTAAGTATAGTTCCGTGGTCCATTGTGTGGTTTAAAAGGACCTTGTCCACCTACTAATCTAAGAAGTATAAGCTAGGTTGTCCTGAATTAAAGTGTGAATTAAATAACTTTGTTTCTATCCCTACTCACTTTATCTAACATTTTATTTTTATTTCTAATTTTTATTTCTAAAGTTTAATATAAAACCTGAAACAAATTAATTGCAAGTTGATAATTCAGCATTTATGGCACCACAGATGGGAAAGGTGATATATTAGATAGCCTGTTCCCATGTTAGGGTTTTATGCATCAATAATAAAACATATAGCAAAAATAGAACACGCAAGGTTTTTTTTCAAGATGAAAATCAGCAGAGTCCCTGCTGATTCAATGATAAAAGAAAACAAGAGAGATCAGGTGCTAGAGACAAAGACAAGGAATGACAAACATAAGTAAATGTAGTTATGTACAAACTTAAACAAGAATAGAGACTGCAATCACATTAAATTATAACATTTCAGAAGCTGTAAGCAGGAAGGCTTCTGGTGGGGAATTATTATATTCCAATGACTCAGACAATGATCAAAAGTCAGAAGCAGAGGATCTGAGCTTTCTGGAAATTCAGAACCATGTTCTTCAATTGGCTTCCTACTCTTACAACCTGTTTGCCACATTTCCTAAATAAATCCAATAGTATAAACAGAATGTATTCCATTCTCAGTGAGGAGAAATGGCCTCCTCCTCCTCCTCCTCTCTCTCTCTCATTTTCTCCTTTCTGCTTTCATAAGTAATAATTTCATGTCAGTGGCTTTGTCTTATTTGGTAGATAATAGCAGATGCCTCCAAATCCATTTATAGTTTTCCCAAAAATTATTATGATTGTTCCAGTTGGGAACAATTCTTGTAACCAAGATGTTGTTGGTTGTTTGATGGTTAAAGGTATTGTCACATGTCTTATAACCAAAGCAGATTACTTTCTCTGCTAGATGGACCTCAATGTTGCCATGTGGTCAATGCAACTTAGCTCATAAGGATTGTCTGGCCAAATCTTAGGCCTGGAGTTCTGAAAAAGATGCTGGACTAATCAGCTGTTCAATATCTCAATACCACAAGGAGCTTTGGTGGCACAGAGGTTAGAGTGCTGTGTACCTCTGCTGTCTGCTGGTTCAAATTCCACAAAACTCAGGGTTGACTCATCCTTCCATCCTTCTGAGGTAGGTAAAATGAGGACCCAGATTGTTGGGAGCAATATGCTGATTCTGTAAACTGCTCAGAGAGGGCTGGAAAGCACTGTAAAGCAGTATATAAATCTAAGTGCTATTGCTATCTCCCTCTCTCTTTCTCTTCCTCTCCCCCTCTCAAATTAGAAACATCTGAATCAACAATCCTTTTATTTTAGCTAAGCACAAATCGGAAGAAAAATAGGGGAACTGACAAGAGGTTGCATAACCAAGTACAAACATAAAGACGGAGACTGTCATCGCTGCGAATTGCAAAGGGTTTGCCATACGGATCATTTTCAGCCTGTCAATTTACACTATCCACACACTATCAAATGCCTCTATCCAATTATGTTCATCCAAAGTTGGATCACCCTGTCTAGAAAAAACCACAGATGCCTGAAATGCACCAGGAATCTGATCCTGAGCCAACACTGAAATGTTGCCAAGTCTCTGCAGGTCAAGACAAGCATTCCAAGTTAGCCATTTATCTTTCCCCATGATCGGCCTTTTGCTTTACAGGGGCAAATTGCTAGCTTGTTTTTGGTGACGGCAAGACAGCCTTCTTTGTCTGTTATACCTCCGTATGAGATTTTTGATTAGACTGATGTTGCTTATTTATACTCCTAACATGATGCAAAATAATTCCACCCACCCACCCACATACACAACATCAGGCCATTTCATTATTTATACATGGCATGAGAAACTGCTTTGTCAATTTAAACCACAGTTTAAATTTGCAAGTGTTCTGGTTACAACACTGGACAGCCAGAGGCCGCCGGGAACCTGGAAAAGAAAGGTTTTCCCTGTTGTTTATCCCAAATCCTTCTCATTTCTTTTAGCTTTCACTTGCAATCTGTAAAACACACTGTAATCACTGTGCTGTTTATTAACAAAAGAAATCTGTAGGGAAACTTATTTTTCCCACTTGAGATCTCATATGATGAAAGCTAAGAGAGATTAATTCAAAGTTTCTTGGTGTGTTCAGAGGAAAACCAAAATATGACATGATTCTAGGACTCTTGGTAAACCAGTGACTGGCTCATAAACTCTTGCTGACTGCGGCCTAACATCCAAATATTAATTTATTAATTAAGACCAATATTTTTAGTAACAAAAAATATTAATACAAAGAACATTGAAAAGGAAATGGAATTAGCACACAAATGACCCTTTAACATAGTATTGCTTGATGCATTTAACATTAATTGATGTGCCTAACATTGGAACCATCATTAAAAAGGCACAAGAAAGAATATTCTTCCTGCGTCAACTCAGAAAATTCAGATGGCCCCAGGAGCTGTTGATACAGTTTGACAGAGAAATTATTGAATCTTTCATTTGTACTTCTGTAACTGTCTGGTTTGGTACAGCAACCAAACAGGACAGGTACAGACTTCAATGGGTAGTTACAACTGCAGAAAAAAACAGTGCAACCACCCTGCCTTCCACTGAGGACCTGTATATTGCATGAGCCAGAAAAAGGACTAAGAAACTATCTACAGACCCCTCACATCCTGGACATAAACAGTTTCAACTCCCCATCTCAGGACACCACTATAGGGCATTGCAAACCAAAACAACCAGACACAAAGACAGTTTTTCCCTTGCGCCACCACTCTGCTGAACAGCTAATTCCCACAATACTGCCTTATGTCTAAGGATATTTACCTATGTAGTATGACTGTATTATTATTACCCTTCTCATCTTTTCCACAACCGTCTCCTATTGGTATCTTATGATTACATTACCTTGTTTGTATGTACACTTGCTTTTGTATGTACATGTTGTTTGTGTGTTTGTATGTTCACTGATTATGTTACCTTGGTGTTTTTATGTACACTGAGAGCTTATTCACCAGAGACAAATTCCTTGTGTGTCCAATCACGCTTGGCCAATAAAATATTCTGTTTTGCCCAACAGGTCCCCTAGATCTCTGTGCTCCTGGTCATAGTCATTAAGAATCTCCTATTCTGCCAGATTCATCTCCAAAGATGAAGGTGGGGGGCAGGGCAGGGGAAGATTAGAAAGAGTGTGAGTCCAGATGATTAATTTCAATATGTCAGAGTCCTATTTCAATCTGCCTAAAATCTTTAATGATGAACCAGTCATATTATCATTCCCAATATTCAGAAATTATGTTTACTATTCATGTATTGGTTACATTTATAACCTGCTTTTTCTCCAGCTACATGCATCAATTTCCCCTATGATAACAGATGCACAAGATAGATTGGAAGGAAAGAGTGGGTCTGATTCAAAGTCCCTTAGAGACTTTGAATGAGACTGAACTTGGTTCTCCTCAGTCCTAGATCAACAACTTAAGTACTTTACAACACTGGTATTCTTCTGGACAATTAAAAAAACCCCTACAATCAAAACAACTCATTTTGTCAACAGATAGCTGGAAAAACATAGGAACCAGACTGTGCTGAATTGGTATATTATTAAACTACTTTATTACCCATTACAAATTTATAGACATATTGATGCTCTCACTAATTACTTGGAATTAATATCTAAGGTGATATTGTTTAAAGAAATGAGAAGTTCTGGTAGGAGAAGTTATAGCAAACAATATTATTTTCACTATGTACAGTTGGACTAAATCTTAAATGATTATACAAACATTTTTTCATGAAATAAGGAACTTCAGAAACATCCAATTATCAATTTGAGTATTTTACCGTATACCACATTTATCATCTATTTGTTGAATTTAGTGCAAGATCTGATGCCTAGTGAACTTCTCTCACATAAACGATCAATAAACATGCATCTGTTTACAGTGTTATACAGTATACATGGGGCTCCCCTTGAAGAGCATCCGGAGGCTGCAGTTGGTTCAGAATGCGGCCGTGCAGGTAATTATGGGAGCTCCTAGGAGCTCCCATGTAACACCTCTCCTGCACGAGCTGCACTGGCTACCTGTGGCCTTCCGGGTGCAATTCAAGGTATTGGTTCTCATCTTTAAAGCGCTCCATGGCTTGGGACCCGGGTACTTACGGGGCCGCCTGTTGCCACCATCAGCCTCTAGCCGACCACTGCATTCCCACAGAATTGGCCTCCTTGGGGTTCCACCATCTGGACAATGTTGTCTGACAACCCCGAGGGTACGGGCCTTCTCTGTGGCAGCACCCTCCCTGTGGAATGAACTCCCCCCGGAGATTCGCACTATTGCGGATATCTGAGGTTTCCGATGTGTCCTGAAAACCCATTTGTTTCAACGAGCTGGCCTCGCCTGACACCTGAGGGTTAATTAATTTTAAATCAATTTTAAATTGGTATTTAATCTGTTTTAATTATGGGTGTTTTTAATTAGTCTTAAATTGTAATTTTAAAATGTGATTTAATCTGGCCTTTATTTAATTGTTTTAATTGATTTTAAATTGTATTTTTGTACTTTTCCATTTATGTTTTTATCGGCTGTTAACCGCCCCAAGTCCTTAGGGAGAGTGGGGCGGTATATAAATTTGATTAAATAAATAAATAAATCAAAATAAATAAATGCTGGGATTAAACCAGAGATATATCAGAGTTAAATCAGGTTTATATCAG
>JAEANM010013399.1:0-14414 GCA_017656035.1 Myanophis thanlyinensis | reverse complement strand
TAACCGGGTTTTCCCGCTCTCTGCTAACTGACACCAGACTTGGTGTCTACTGTAATTTGAATCAGGTATAGAACAGATCTGATATATAATCTGGCCCATTTCAGTATGTCCTATGAGCTAGGTAAGAGATTATGCTAAAGCCAAAAGAGAAAAGTATCTCTAAATGAAAACAGCCAAGGGAGGAGGGTTCCTATTATTTCTTATCTATTAAATGAACTTTTAGTCTGCCATGTGAATATTCTAAGAAAATTAGATTCAAAAGCTTCAAAGAAAGATCAGTTTAAGTGGGTTGGATGGTTCCTCTCTATTTCTGAGATTCTGTTACCCATAATTCTTTGAATTATAAGTCATGAAATAAATTATAGAGCATCTTGCTTGTTTGTAATCTCTAGGAGGGAGGGGATGTTACTAGTATGTAAGTCAACCAAAGTTCCTATTCAAATTCAACATTTTATATTCAGAGGTATACATTTCAATTCAGATATAAGATTCAAGATCTGAGGGCAACAAAATGGAATTTAAAATGTGTAAATGAAAACCACTGGCTATAATGGAGGAAGTGTTAAAATACTGCAGCTGCTTCCTGTTGAGCAGAAAGTATGCACAGAGGAAGCAGTTTGAAAGTAATAGATTTGATATGAATCAACAACCTAATTCAGAGAAAATTTGAGAATTTAATCCTCCAGATTACAGCTGCAAAACTCCATATGTCCACTAGATGGCAGCAAAGATAAATAATTATCCATTACTTCCATTTTTGTGCCCCTCCCCCATTTTTGTAGTTTAGATACAGTAATGCTCATAGGAAAAGTTAACATTGTTAAGACTATCTTATAAAGATGTTACCATTGATAACTGTCTTGATACAAGTCATAATTTTTTCCTTGTAGTGTCAGTGCCTCCTCCTATCCTTTTTCCTTACGGTTTTCTTCTTTGATAGTTCTTGTTTTACTATCACCAATTCTATGACTATCTTTGTTTCTATTTTGTGGGCTGCAATTGTTAATAACTGAGACAAGTCACAACAGATGAATCTTCTGAACTGTATTGAAATCATATGCCAAGTAATGAGCAACCTGTGAAATTCTGCTTGGTATGCAGCCCTTAAAGGCATAAGAGTCCTTTTGTAACAACTCTTGCCTAAACATTTGATCAAAATCCAGACAATATATATTTAAAAATTTGCAGAAGAAATATCAGTGCAGAGCAAATGAATTGTTTATCATAACTCCAGATAAATCCAGTTACATTGGAAATAATGTAGTTTTATTTTGTTTAGTGCAATTCAAAAAGCAGTAGGAGCCATAGGGTTGGGCAGGAATTAATAATGAATATACTTAATTTCTAATATTAAACTGAAGAATTAAGACATTATAAATTCACATTATTTTGCCCAATGAATGAAAACCTGCTTCATTTCATATTAATTCTATTGTGTGTGGATTGTAAATCCTGCATCTCTATGAACTATTAACAAGAAAATAAATTTTCTAAAATGAAAATATAAGAAACTTGCACGTCTTCTTTTTTCTTCACTTTTGTATTCTACAGCAGGGGTGTCAAACTTGTGGCATCATGTTGCCATCATGTTATTTCATGATGTTTTTTTTCCTTCCTGGAGCTTGAGAGGAAAAAATCAGAACAAATGATTTTAAATAAATTATGTGAGTTTTATATACCCATAAACTGTCATTCTTTTTATTTATAAGTTGAAAAAAGTTTGATAATGAATTTTAATGATTTTTTTTCTGAAACCATAGTACAAACAAACCAATTTTCCAGCAGTAAAAACAAACAAATTTTCTAATAGTAAAAATAAATCTCACTTTCCAGTAGTGTAAACAAACCACAGTTTTCCAAGTTTGGATATCACTGGGAAATCAGGTTTAAGAATAAGAAACTAATTTTACAATCTCTTTTTGGTGGTTTTTTTTTTTTTTGAGGGTGGGTTGTTTGCTAAATTAATTTGCACATTGGAAAATTGCAGGCCAGAGTATTTTTACAGCTCTTAGAGTAAACAATGTAATTCTTAGTTTTAATTATATTTCTAGAAAGAAACATATTAATGTTAACAGACAGACAATGATGGATCTGAAATCTGGAAACCCTCAGCAGCCTTCCATTGCCAGCTTGATATCCAAGCCATTTGTTAGCCACCACCATGAACCCTGACCTTTGGAATATGGAAAGAAAAGGGCTTTGAAATCAAGCTGGCAGAAACAGGAGTCAAGCTGTCGTCAATGGGAGCGCAAAACAAGTGAGGCTATAGTTTACAAGTGTCTTCATCATTACTCAAAGCAGTTGTCGCTCTGGCTCAAGCTTGTTCATTACACCTTAACAAACAGCTGATGTTTGTTAAAGCACATAAGCTACTTTGTTGAGACAGCCTCAGATATTGTGGGAAACCCTACAGCTGCAAGTCACATACAATTTAGCATATTTCTGATTTCTTTGGTTCCATGCATGCCTTTTATAGCAGTGTAAAAGAGAGGGAGAGAGAAAGAGAGGCAGTTAGAGCAGGAAGGTAGTGCAGCTGAGACAGAGAGAGAGTCCTTCCTTGGAAGGTAAACATTAGCTAGCAAAAAAGAAGGCTTGGTACGGTTAAGGTTTATGACCCAAATCTGGTTCTCATTAAACAAACACTTATGAGCATGAAGGAATTTCTAGTAATAAGAAAATCATTGCTGGAATTTAGAGCAGCTGAGAGCCCATGGAACACGAGCCAATACAGCTCAGGGTTCTGGCTTTGGCTATTGGCTAACTTCCCTAACTGGCATAAGGGAGCTTCAGGCTCTGGAAGAGACAACCTCACGTGAGCTCTAGAGGAAACAAGGGTAGCTTTCAAAAGTATCTGGCCTGGACAAGCAAAGGCCAGATTGACAGTACAAAAGCAGCAGTTCATCCTACAATGACCAGATAATATAGACCTTTCCCCCCTCATTCTTAGGAAAAACAACAACAAATTCTCTCTCCTCTCTCCACTCCTCTCTCTCTCTTTCTTTCTTTCTTTCTTTCTCCTATTTGTAAGAATTTCAAAAAATCTGGCTTTTTTGGCTTTGTCATAAAGAGTGAAATAATTTCATTAAAACTCCATGGAAGGAGCAGTCAAAAATGCATCAGAAAAGTTAGAGATCACTGTCATGTTCATTTGCTCTCTTTTGTATTAAAAAGGTATGCAAATATGTGCATGGAGCACTCTCTTCTCTCAGCTTAAAATCTAGTGTCATTTCCTGGAATACCGAGGAGAACATGTAGCATTGTATAACCACAAAATTGTTTCAGGAAATTATGTTGAGAAGGAAATCTTTTCCATGGCAACCAGCCCCTAACCTGGTCTTTTAAGTCTGGTTATGTCAGGCACAAGTAGCCAGGTCCACATGTGTGGAATTCAACCTGCTTTATTAAATTCTGCCTATTATACAGGAATCTCTCCAGACTGCTTGCCTTCTTTTGGGAATAAATTCTAGGGAGCTTAGCATGAGGGGGGGGGGGGGGTGGAGTGAGTCCAAGATCTGTTTTGGCTTTGCAACTATATAAGGCTACCCCCCCCCCCCACACACACACACTTGAGTTCCCCTGCTGGCTGGGCATTTCCCAACAGCTTGTCCCTTTCTTCTTTCCTTCCACCTTTATCAACATTACAGCCTTTTCCTGAAAACTCTGTGTTTGCCTTCATATTTTTTAATTTCTGGAGACTGCCTGGACAAATCCCTGGAGTTTTCTTGCCAAGACTTTTCAGAAGTGATTTTCCATTGCCTCCTTCCTAGAACTGCGAAAGATGACTGGCCCAAGCTGGCTTTGTGCCTATGGCGGGACTAAAACAGTCTCCTGGTTTCTAACCTGACGCTTAATCATTAGACTAAAACTGGCTCACATTCCCCAGTGTTTTAGCGCAGGAATTTAGAGACCGAGACGATGTCTAGTGTGAACAGCTCTTTATTTACAATTCAATAGTACTTCAGCAAGGCCTGGACAGTAAAGCAATTTACAACTATTTATACTATATACAGACACGTCGTACCCAATCAGAGAGCAGGCTTCTCCTGCTCTCTGAGTTCCTCGTGCCAGACTTTCTGTCTCCAGTCGACCCATATTTGGTACAGAACACCCCTCCTTCCTTAGAACAGGCTCAGCCAATCAGGAAATAATGTAGTTGCGCAGGTACCCAGGACCTGGCCCTGATTGACCTGTGCAGTTCATTCTTGTGTTCGGCAGCAGCCTGTGAAGGCAGGTCTGCTGCTGCCTCTGGCCCAGCCCCCGGAGCATCCAGAAATTCAGTTTCGGGTGTGGCTGGGCCCACCACTGAGAAGGCATCACTGGAACAACCAGGGATCTCAGATACATTTTCCATTTCTGTTTCTAGGGATGGCTGTTCCACGGGGGCCTCTACCATTGGTTTTTCTATTCTTTTCCGGACCTGGTCCCAATGCCTTTTCCAAATTTGCCCATCAGGGACCTGTAACAGATAAGATTGGGGACCTGTAACTGCAGTTATTTCCCCTGGTAGCCACAGAGGTCCCTCACTAATTTCTAGCATGCACCCTGTCACCTACTTGGAATTCTTTCTGCTTGTGACTGTTTTCTTCCCATTTCTCTTGAATGTACTCAGGGTGAATCCTATCTAATTTATTTCGGAGCCTCCGTCCCATTAACAATTCAGCCGGGCTCTTTCCAGTTGTGTTTGGTGTTATATGTTGAATCAGGAGAAATTCATCAATCCTGTGCTGCCAGCCCCCTTCCTCCATACGCTTAAGTGCGCTTTTCGCCAATTTAACAAAAATCTCAGCTTGTCCATTGCTCTGGGTGTGGTAAGGCACGACTAGGGCATGCCTGATTCCCTGGGTTGCTAAAAATTCCTTAAACACATTGTTAGTGAATTGGGGCCCGTTATCCGACACTAACACATCGGGAAGGCCATGGGTGGCAAATAGTTGCCTTAACGCCCTTATTGTAGCCTCTGCAGTGATTGAATGCATCTTAACAATTTCCAACCACTTTGAGAATGCGACTACAATTAAAAATGTTTGTCCCTGCACTGGGCCCGCATAATCTATATGGATTCAGGACCAAGGCCCCCTGGGCTTTTCCCATTCCTTATATGGGGCAGCTGGTGGGTTTGGTCTGGAGTTTTGGCATGGTGAACATACAGCCACCCATTTCTCAATAGCCTCATCCATTTTCGGCCACCATGTATAGCTCCTGGCTAACGCTTTCATTTTGACCACCCCTGGGTGCCCTTCATGCAACAATTTCAACATTTTTTCTCTTAATACAACAGGTATTATTATTCAATCTCCCCACAAAATGCATCCCTTCAATAGTGACAATTCGTGCCGCCTCACCCAGTACGGTCGAAAATCCTCTGTTACTGGTGAGGCCGGCCACCCTCTCCCCACCCAGCAAGAAACTTGTGCCAGCACTTTGTCCTTTGAAGTAGCTTTCGCAATGTCCGATGCAGCAATTAGTCCTGGGGTGAATTGATTGATGAAAAGAATGGTGTTGGCAGGCACTGGGTCTTCAACAGGGTTGGGCAGGAGGCAATGACTAAGGGCATCCGCATGAGAGATAGCTTTCCCTGGACGATGTTCTAATGAATAGTTATAGGCCGCCAAAAAGAGTGTCCATCTTGTAAAGCGAGGAGACAAGATGGGAGGGGGTAGGCCTGTTGCCCGCCAAAATCCCCAGGAGTGGCTTATGGTCCGTAATTAAAGTGTCTTCCAAACAAGTATTCATGAAATCACTTGACTCCAGTCACTAGAGCCAAGGCCTCCTTGTCGATTTGACTATAATTACGTTCGGCTGGAGACAAGGTTCTTGAATAATATATGATAGGGGCTTCTTTCCCATTTGGTAGTACACGGCTTAAAACTGCCCCTACCCCATAAGGAGATGCATCACAGGCCAGTGTTAACGGAAGTGTTGCATTATACTGCACCAGAACCTGGTTAGATAGCAATAAACGTTTAACTGCATCGAAAGGAGCTTGTTCTCTCCGTCCCCACACCCACACGGTTTTTTTACCTAAAAGTCTATGTAGGGGTTCCGCCATGGAAGCTTTATGAGGCAGGAAGGCATTATAGAAATTAAGTAAACCTAAGAATGATTGCAGTTCCCCCTGATTCCTGGGAGCTGGGGCTTTTTGGACTGCCTCTGTTTTCGATTTCGTTGGGTGAATGCCTTGGGTGTCTATTAGGTAGCCCAAGAATTCAACTTGCTTTTGACCAATCTGGCATTTATCTTTCTTGAGGCATAGGCCTGCATTTTTCAATCTTGCAAATATGTCCCTCAACCTCCCTTCTAACTCCGTTTTGGAGGATGCAGAGATTAGTATATCATTAAAGTAAGGCACTACCCCTGGCAAACCATTTAGGAGGCATTCTATTAAGTTTTGAAATAAACATGGGGCCACGCTAACTCCAAATTGTAGTCTAGTACATTTAAAAGCGCCCCTATGAGTCACTATAGTTTGAGCCTCTGCAGTCTTTGGGCAAACTGGCAATTGTTGGTACGCTTGGGCTAAATCCAATTTAGCAAATATTTTGCCATTTCCTAACTGGTGCAATAAATGTTGGACTACCGGAACAGGGTAAGCACTTTGTTGCATTGCCTTATTCATGGCAGATTTGTAATCCCCACAAATTCTGATCGATCCATCTGGTTTTATTGGGGTCACTATGGGGGTCTCCCAAACCGCATGGTCTACCGGCTCTAATATTCCCTGTTTGAGTAACTTATCGAGTTGCTCATTGATCTTATCTCTCAGAGCGAACGGGACTCACCTAGGTTTAATTCTAATAGGGGCAATTTTTGGGTCCAAATTGAATGAAATGGGTTTCCCTTTATACTTGCCCAACCCGTCGGCGAAGAGTTCTGTAAATTCTTCCATCAATTCCTGGAAGTCTCTGGCTGATGCTGCTGGGCTTATCTTGTTCATCCCTTCGATATGCAGTCCCAGGGCTTGGAACCATTCTAGCCCCATGAGGCTGGGTAGGGTCCCCTCAATGACCGTCAGTTCTAGTGGGCCCTTGAATGTCTTGAATTCAACCTGGACAGTCTTTCTCCCCACCACAGGAATTCTGTTGCCTTGGTAGTCGCTGATTAGCGATGTTTGTGGTTTCAAGTGTTTTTTCTTGACTTGCAGCATCAAGCGTTGTAGAGTCTTCCAAGCAATAATGGTTAGGGCCAATCCTGTATCCACTTCCATTTGGCATGGTTTGCCTTCTATGTTGATTTCCACTCTAATTTTCTGTGCGCCTTTTTTCTGTTTAAACAGACTCTAATATGATTGACTTTGTGTTTAGACTGCCCGTCGCTTTTCTTTCTGGAATAGTCCCCTTCAGCTCTTTTGTTCTTTTGTGATGGTTTTTCTGCTAGAACGATCGGCAGGCTTGCACAACACACCCTTGCCAGGTGCCCCTTTTTGCCACACCTTCGACAAAAGGCTTCTCTAAACTGGCACTCGTTGCGGGGGCGTCTTCCTCCACATCTTGAACATGTACCTTCTTCCCAACATTTTGGTGCTTGTCTGAGTTGGTTTTGGTATATTTCTTCATCTCCGCTCAGCTCGCCTTCACTGCTGTCGCTTACCCGATTTACATTTCCCGCCTTTTTTGTCTCGAGCGGGTCTCGCTTCGTGCCGATTTTTGAGGTTGCTTGATTGAAGCTGCTGATTTTTTCATACATTCAGCAGCTCTAGCGATTCCAACGGCTACTTTCCATGACAGCTCTGGCTTGGCTAGCAATTTCTGTTGGAGGATGGGGTCTCTTACTCCGCACACTAACCGGTCCATTAGTCGATCCTCCAAATCATTGAACTCTCCTTTCTCTGCAGCCATTCTGAGTTCTGCAATGTATTCGTTGACAGTTTTGCCCTCTCTTTGATTTCGCTCATTGAATTGGTGCCTTAGCACCATCCTGGAAGGAGTTGGTTCGAAGTGCTCCTTCAGGATTTTCTGTAGTTCTGCCCATGTCACAGTCTCTACAGAATTTGGGGCTACGAGCCCCTTTGCGAGCTGAAGTGTTCGTTGGCCACAATAGCCTATGAACATGGCTCTTTTCTTGTCGTCGCTGATTCTCTCCAGGTCGTTTGCCACTAAGTAGCTTCTGAAACAGATCACGAATGACTCCCACTCTTCGGAGTCAGGATCAAATGGTGCTGGAGGTGCATGAGTTGACATTCTTGAGGAGCTTGCTGAGTCTTTTTCAGGTCTCAAGTCTTCAGGTCTCTCCAGATCCCACCTTCGTCGCCAGTGTTTTAGTGCAGGAATTTAGAGACCGAGACGATGTCTAGTGTGATCAGCTCTTTATTTCCAATTCAATAGTACTTCAGCAAGGCCTGGACAGTAAAGCAATTTACAACTATTTATACTATATACAGATGCGTCATACCCAATCAGAGAGCAGGCTTCTCCCGCTCTCTGAGTTCCTTGCGCCAGACTTTCTGTCTCCAGTTGACCCATATTTGGTACAGAACACCCAGAAGTTCACATAATATCTCAAAAGTAGGATAATTTGATCTTGGTCATTTGTACCTTACATGCGAGATCAGACTTGATTTGTTCAATGTTTGTTTGGGGTTTTTTGGCTAACATTCTTCTCCAACATCCAGTTAAAAGATGTCAATATTCTTCCTATCTTGCTTCTTAAAGATCCAGCTTTCACTCCCTTTGAGAGAATAAGGTAATACCATTGCTTGCACTGTTCTGGTGAAAGTGATCCATTTCCACAAAAGTGAAACATCTATTTTTGACATGCACTCCTGATGGTCTTCATTATGAGGCAGGACTTGGGCTCTCTATCTATCTAGATATAGTTTGAAATATAAGTAACATTTTTAGTTTTAAAGTTTTGGTTTTGGGTGTTTTTTTCCTAGTTAGGAAGTCCCAGGAACATAGCCAGGAGAAGAATCTTTCTTGAATTTTGGCCAAGTGCAGATCTGATACTGGTGGGAAAAATGAAAGGTGATTTCTCTCTCTCTAAAAAAAATAGTCGTCCTTCAGATCGTATAATCCTAAACTGTTTAATGCTTTCTGGCTACTCGATTACAATTGAATGAGTTCATAGAATACACTAGACCACAAACAAGCAGACAGTGCTGCATGAACCCAATCTGTATCTGGTAACAGCACTTTGAATTGTATTTATTCAGACTGATAGCCTCTCTTAACAAAAAAAAATCTTACATGACAAATGTGAGTTTCTGAATCAAATGCACAGGTTACTTTCTAGGGGGAAAAAATCAATTTGCTACCAAGCCAAATTCAGATTACTTAAATCCAACCTACTGTATAAAGCTCATAGGGCTTAAAATATCAGTATCTAGCAGAGTAATTGCTCTCTAGTGCACTTGCCTATCAAACAGGATCTAATATATGCTTAAGGATGCCACAACTGCCAGTGATTTGTTGTGTGGCAATTTCAGAAAGGGTATTCAAGAGTTTTCGTACAGAACTTCCTATTCACTTGTTGGTACTGACCATTATAAGCTTTTGGGGATCACCTTCAAACATATGACCCAGCTTTTGGTAAACAGAAACTGAGGTGCATGGATACTTGTACTGTTCTTTTTCCACAGAGTTTTAAGAAATATAAGGATTTAGATAAGCACATTAGACTATTTTCTACTGATTATTTTCATATCAATAGTGAATGAATCTCCCTTTGACTTTAACATACCATGAAAATATGGGCTATAAATGCTCCAAATGAAATAAATCAATGGTTCTCCCTTAAACCTAATAGTTTGCCTTGCTTTACGTATGTAAACATATGTATAATCCATTTCAGGTAAATCCCAAATCATGAACCAAATGCTCTTTGTAGAGGTTCGTTTTTTCTAAGACAAGGTAACTCTTGTCCAAGTAATAGAATACTGAATAGAAAACTGCCTGTTATTCCCTGTGCATGACCTTGAAAGAACAACCTTAAAGTTAAAAGGAAAACCAGAGTTTTAAGGAAATTTGCAATCAAAAATTCAAATTGTGACATGTATTTTGTGTTCAATAAGTGAGGTAGCTGACTCACAAGTTACACAAATCCACCAATTTTCATGTTGCACATCATTACTGATATATGTATTGAAGAATATATATATTGAAGAAACAGGCCAAACTGGAGGTAACAGAGAGCTTTCCCACATTTTCTAATGATGTTTAATGGGTCTCTATTATGCAAATTCACCCTCTTGTGTAGGAAATTGAGATGATTTTGGAAGTAATATATATTTCTCATAGATTCCTAATTGTCCAATTATTGAACATAAAATCTTGTCTTGCTCAATTTCCACCAAATCTAATTCTAATTCAAATCCAATTGGGTTTGTAACCAACCTGAAGCCAATTTTTTGTTTGTGTGTTACTAAACAAGAGGTAGCAACATTTCAAAGCAATCTCGTATCACAATTTCATTGGAAAGCTAAAAATATTCATACCTCTTTTCAAAATAATTCTGATGGTTTGCACTGAGCCAGTAATACCAGAATTTTGGAGATGAGATAATGGAGATTTCTGGGGTTTGTCATATCTGGAATTTGGCACTCATACAAAAAGAACAGAGATGGAAGCAAGCAAAACAGCTGTTACTCACATCAAATGCCCAGAGAGAAATATTGGATGTTTTGGATTCATTTTTTTACTTAAAGCTCTCACTCTCTCGCTCTCACTCTCCCCACTCCCTATCTCTTTCTCATTTGGGGGACTTGCTGAACAGCAGAAGGGACAATATCAAATATACATTTCTTTCCGTACCACTGACAACTAATCTCCTCTTAGCAGAATTACCAGAACTAAACACCCAAATGGTGTACAATGCTGCACTCTTTACCAAAGGAAAATGCCTCTAAGTTTTTAAAGGAAGAAACAAGACTTTTCTTTGTGATAACTATTTTTTTTAGCAAGACATTAGATCCACTTCATTCTATCGTACTCCTGGTAGATTGACTTTTATATGGCAACTGTGGCAAGATTATTATATGTAGAACAAAAGAATAATGAAATTCCCACAGTGGAGCAATGGATTATGAAAATGTGAGAAGTTGCAGGAAAAACAAAACTGATCTGTTGGGGCAGGAAAAAAAAACTTGTTACTGAAAGACTGGAAACTTATTTGGACAGTAAAGATAATATAGAAATAAGCCAAGAAGAAAGAGTTTAAATGATGATTTATTGATTTGACTTTGATTAAATGAAGGGCTGAAGAGACTTGTATAGCCTCTAAGACTTAGGCGGGTGAATAAGATTATAACTATTTGTTGAAAGGAAAATCAGAAGTGATTCATATGTCTTAAGTTTATGGTTTTTACCTTTCTCTTTTTTGCTTCTTGTACTTCCTTATTTTTTTTCTTTTTTCCTTCAAATAGTCTATGAAAAAAAGTTTAATAAATGTAAATAAAGCTGTTTGAATAATTATCAGGTGACTACACCAAAATCATGGCTAGCACCTCTGTAATATTAAGGATAAATTGCTTTCCATTTTTTCCACAAAAAAATTAATGCTAATAAATGACCTTGAACTAAGGGAGGAATGCTGTATTAATTTTGACATTCTCCAGACATATTAAAACTCCTGTCATTCAAAGAGAGAAAGACAACTGTTACAATCCAACACATCTGGCAGGTTCCTGATTGGGGAATGTTGTCTTTGGTAAGGTGTATGACATTGACTTCTATAATGAACGTTTCACAGATTCTAAATGGCTTTATTATATCTCGCCTAATGGGACTGGCTGTCACACAGCACAGATTGTTTGTTGCAGGCCCTGTCAGTCAAGGAATGTTGACTGGGAGAAGGGTCTTCTCTGCTGTGACTACTGCCTTTTGAAACATCGTACCTCCCTGAATTGAGATCAGCTCCCAGCCTTCTGACTTTCCATAAGGAACCCCAATGGGGGAGCATTATACTGGAGGTGGTTGATGATTTAAGAGGCAACCTGCTCCTCCCTCCCCATTTTTTAACCATAATATTTATCTTTGTATTTTTATCATTTTTATCATTTTATCATATGGTTTTATTTGAATGCTTTTAATGCTGTAAACTGCCCAGAGTCACTTTGAAGTAAGATAGGCAGCACATAATTTATAAATAAATAAGTTTCATCTCTATCCACAGTATGCAACTGAAGTGTCTCTGTGTGCATGTGTATGTGGTTTTAGGGCCAATTTTGGGCTAATAATAATTCTTTCATATGTTTCCTGTTTTAAGACTACTGAAAATATATCAGTATATCAGAAGATTGTACATAAAGGTATACCTAGAATGAAAACATATGAAAAGATTGTCATTAGCACAAGATGTTTCCTGTCTCTATTAGCTAATCCTTTGCTAGCAACATTTGTTTTAAATTATGTGCAAAACTATGGAAAGAAAACAAACTTTTATCATGAAAGTAATGGGATATCCTCTTTACCTATTTGGTAAGAAAGGCCATAAAATGGATCAAAATTCACAACAACTTTCTGGGCTCAATTGTGATCGTAAGTCAAGGACTCTGAATTCCTTTGCAATACTGAAGATGTGGCATAGAAGCTCAAGACTCAGAAAAATAGAAAACAATTTCCCTCCTAATATCTAAGCTCCAAAATCTGTTCTAACTTCAATACTGCAAGTCTGGATGGGTGAATTGAAGCTAATTTCTAATCTAGCATCTTTGATTGGTCAGTAGAGTAATGTTTTTGAAAATTTTAGAGTTAAAAAAATTCATCAACATTGACTTGAATGTGAGACAAATATTTTGTTTTGTTTTTAATTTTGGGAGCTGCTGTAACCCCATTTTTATTTTAATTCTTAGATTTGGCTACTTGCTGGTCTACTAGTAGAGCTATTTTTAAGGTATTGTTGCTCCTGAGCTGAGGTGTTCCTTGAGTTGTTATTACATCTCTCTGATGTAACTGTGAAGTGCTTTTCAATCAGAATAATGAGAGATATAGAGGAAGTTTGGTACTTTTTCTCCTGAGGAAATTGACAAAGAGATGGACAATTAATAGATGATGAATTGAGAAAAACTTCTGGTAGTCCTGGAAGAGACAAAAGCCTTTCTAGGTGTCAATTACTATGAGAGCCAGACATTTCTTTAGTAGGTTAGCAAAACTCTCTTCAGTGGATTCCAGATGGCAACTTGTTTTTTCTTACCTATCAGACCAGCCATAGTCAATCCATTGGCCCCAGGTATGTTAGGATTCATGTTTTAAAATTTTCAAAATATTTAGAAGACAACAAATTGAAGAAACTTGCTGAAAAACAAGTCTCTGTTAATCTAGGGAACAAAAATCTAGTATGATTCTAACAGCACTTTTTCTGACTCACTTTATTTTTTTTATGAGCATATACCGTATTTTTTAGTGTATAAGATGCTGCAGAGTATAAGACGCACCTAGCTTTTGGGGAGGAAAACAAAGGGAAAAAAGCTGCCTCTGCCTCCCAGAAATTTGCCTCCTTGCAGCAAACAGCCAACAGCCTGGTCAGCTTCAGAATAGCCTGATTTTTCAGAAGTGGCTGATTGGTGGTTGGATTTGCCTCCTGGAATACTAAGATCAGGTGTTCCAGGCTGCAGGGATCGTTGCGGCTTATTGCTGCCTATTGCTGCTTCCACATGCATTTTCAGCATTTTTTCAGCCTGTTTTTCAGCCTTTTTCTGGCCTGTTTTTCAACCTGTTTCTGACCTGTTTTTCAATAAGTATAAGGGCAATATATGCTTTATATGGCTATGGGCCAGAACATAATAAATTAAGTATGAATTCTTGCAGTGGGCATAAACTTTGTCTAGTCTTCTCTTCCACTTCCAATATACAGATTTATATTTTCTGAATAAATACACAGATTATAAAATCATGTCTGGAATCATGTATTCTTTGATTATATTAATGCAGTTCTTGGCTGGGAAAAAATGATAAGGTATTGATAATGATAAGGTTTTGTTTTAATTTGTTTTGATCCGATTCCTAAAAGATGTAGGAACAGGCAGCAGACTTATGAATGAAATGATGAAAAAAATATAACAGCATGGAATACCTTAATTCATCCATCCTATTTCACAAAGTGTTCTATACCCATATAAGGAGTTGGTGGAGACAGCAAGTCTGGCCGCCGGCATTCAGAGAGCGGAAAAACCCTGCTCTCTGATTGGCTAAGGCGCGCCATTTGAAAGAGTATAAAAGCTGTCAGAGTGCCTGTAAATACGTTCTTGTTATGTTGTGCTGTAAATAAAGAGCTGTTGTCACTTTAACTATTCGCGTCTAAGCCTCTTATTCACGGAATCGAACACTGGCGACGAAGGTGGGATTCTGAGGCTAACAGCACAAGCGGAAGATAACAAGTTCCACCAAAATGCCTACACACGTGCCACCGGAGCCGTTTGACCCAGATTCAGAGGAATGGGAGGCATTCATGATGAGATTCAGGAGCTACTTGGTAGTGAACGA
>JAEANM010013398.1:0-14414 GCA_017656035.1 Myanophis thanlyinensis | reverse complement strand
ACAAAGAAAGAAAGAGAAAGAAAGCAAGCTCAGGGTCCTTGTAGATAAGATCAGTGGAAATTCACAAGAAAGGACAAAGCCTTATATTCAAGCTTCTAAGTGGCAGTGATTCACATTAACCCCCACCCCCCCCATCACTTCACTTCAGGCAATCTGGCTTCAAAAAATTCAAGAAAAAGAGCCAGAAAAAATTGAATTAAAAAAAAAGAAGAACAAATTAATCCAATCAGAAAAAGCTATAAAGAAGAAACATTTAGATCAAAAGTGTCCAGGAGACTTTTATAAAAAAAAAAAAAGCAAAACCAGTCAGGGTCCAGAAAAAAAGGGAAAAACGTTCAGTTTATAATTAGGTTTAATTTCATTGCTTGGTTTCTTTTTTTTAGCACTCTTAGATTAACTTTAAATCCTTAGAGTGTTCTCTTTAAGAAAGTAGCAGTTTAAAAGCTCATCTCACCCAGCTGACACACTGTTTCCAAGCTGGCCAAAAAAGAAAATAATGAAAAATAGTAAAAAGGAGATATAATCAAATTCCTGTGCTGTTTCCACTGTTTCTTCCTCCTTTCTGGAGCTGTCCCAGCTTCAGCAGCTTTGAAGGCTGCCTCTTCACTGCTGGCAAGAGGGCTTCACCTGGATCAACCAGGGACTTTCCGGTGTCCCTGGGATCCTCTGGATGTGTCCTCAGTCATCAGTAATTAATGGTGGACAAGGGGGAATCCCTCTCCCAGAACCCGACAGTGCACAAGTTCCTGAGAGGGACAAAGATTCTGAGACCATCGCCGGTACACAGATATTTTTTCTAACACCACTGCCTCCTTTCTATCTTTAAAAAAGAAAAAGAAAAGTTCTAACTGTCATCACGCCTTCTCCTTAATCATGTTGTCTTCTCTTTCACTTGCCTACATAATATGTACTTTCTCATTACATTTCTGATTTTGCTACCTACTATTTGTTTTAAATTTTCCTTTCACCCCCCTCCTTCTTCTATATTTCAATTTCAGCCTAATTTTTCTTCTGTCTGTTTACCTCGAGGGATTACCAGAGCCCCGGTTTCCTCTTTAACTCTCCTCCAACTGCTATTTCCTTGTCTAGTTTCTTCTCTCTTTCTTTTTTTAACCATTGTGCCTCTTACATTTTTTTGTATCATTTTTTGTATCTGGATCTCCAGGGGCAATTCGTTCCAAAAGGAGGGTGCTCACCTTAGAAAAGGATTGGAGCACACCTTAGAAAAAATTCATTTAATCTTGTAGCTGTTCTTGTACACATTTATTTTTACCATCTCAAGGGAAGGCATGAACTTTAAACAAACAAAGGAATACTATTAAATCATTGGTTAATGATTTCATTCAACCTTCTTTATAGGACCCATCACTCCACAAGGGACCGGATGTTTGGCAGTCCAATCTGTGAGTGGTACAACGGTAAGTACATTAGCATGGTAAATACATTAGCAGTCCTCTTCCTATGATCACTTTATTTGTGAAGTGTTCTGTTGAAGATGAACCCAAATAGCTTCAACTTTGGCAGTTGGAAGTTCTAATAAATGGCTCCATTCATGGAGGTAACATTGAGCAAAAGCTATTCAAGTTGTTTTATTAAGCCCTGGTCCATACTGATTTTTTTTAATGAATATAAAGCTATTTTTTCCCTCAAGAGTTTCCATTCAGGGAAAGCTCCTTTTTTTCAAGAGGCAACTGGACTTTCTTTGTTTTTCCTTGAAGACGTTTTGCTTCTCATCCAAGATGCTTCTTCTGTTCTGACTGGATGGTGGAGGATGGAAGGATTTATATTCCTAGAAAAGCCTCCAAGTGGCCTCAAGAATTCTCAGAGAGAGCGCTAACAACCAGATGACTGCAAGGCATCTAAATCCTCCCATCCTCCACCATTCAGTCAGAGTTGAAGAAGCTTCTTGGATGAGAAGTGAAACATCTTCAAGGAAAAACAAAAAAAGTCCAGTTGCCTCTTGAAAAAAAGGCAATTTTGGAACAACCATGACCTGGATGACTGAGAATCTCCAAGGAGATGTAGGAAAAGTAAACTAAATCAAAAGCCATAGAGTTTTCATAAAAAGAATTTCATACATCATAAATGGACTTTTGTTGTTTTATTTCAGGCTGATTTTCAGATAGCTGCTACTGGAGTTGTGCTTGACTTGGATAAGTCTCTAAGGATTGTGAAGAAATTAAAGTTGATCGGTTTCCCTTTCAAAATTTTCAAGAATACAGCTTTTATTAAGGTATGAATTTGAGCAAAAAATTTTGCCATTTGGTCTTTAGTCATGTGCTGTTCAGCTTTATTTATTTAAATCTATCATGGCTACCCAGCTCAGAAGTCTTTGGGTATGAGTTCAGAGTTAAAATTTATCTTGGTGTGTGTTTAATGCAACAAATTTAAAAAAGTTCAAAGTAAATTTGGGTACATTTGTGGTTTATTAGAGACATGCCTACCTGTTTATTAGAGACATGCTTATCTTCATTTGTGGCAGAAATAGCTCTCTCAAAGATACCTCTATTGATTTAAAAAAAAAAAAAAGCACACTTCTTACATGTAACAGAAGAACGTGAGTTAGAAGAAACATTGGTTCCTTATTGTTAATCCTGATACACCATAAATAGAAACATTCTTCCATGCCACGCAGGGGATGTTTAACTCCGTGCTGGAAGTGGCTAGGTTTGAGGGTGCAGCCATCCGTACAGTGAGTGGCATCCGAGGACAGATTAAGAAAGCCCTCAGGACCCCAGAGGGAGCCTTCCGAGCAACTTTTGAAGACAAGTTGCTGATGAGTGGTAAGTTGGCTTTTCCAATTTTGCACATCTGAAACTGACTTATCGGGGTCAGGAGGAGAAGGAGGATCAGTTCTGGGGTTGGAACGTGTCTGTGATGGGAGAATTGGGAAGAGGGAGAGTCTGATGAGATATCTGTCACCAATCTGAGAATACAAGAACTGTGAAGCCGTGACTTAGCTCAGGCAATTTTATGTCCAGATCTCCAAACAGGGAGCTGGATTAGTTTTTGGCTGGGGAGGGAAGGAGGGAGGGGCCGGGACGGGAAGGAACGGGACCGGCCGGACAGGGAGGGAGGGAAGGAAAGAGAGACAGAGAGAGAGAAAGAGGAAGGAAGGAAACTTCCAAGAAACTCGCTCCCAAATACAAGGGACCCTTCCCTATCATAAAAAATCTAGTAGTTGTAAACATGTTTTGTTGGTTTCTTTTGGGAGTTGGGGGGGAAGGAGGGGAGAGGGCCCATTAACAGGAAGTAAAGATCCAGTGCTTATTGGAAAGCCAGGTAGTCCTTGCCTTACGACCACAATAGCAGACTGGAAATTTAAGTCGCTAAGTGAGACATTTGTTAAGCAAGTTTGCCCCATTTTTGTGATCTTTCTTGCTACAGTGGTTAAGTGTATCATTGCATTTTTCAAGTTAGCAACACAGTCATTAAGTGAATCTGGCTTCCCCATGGACTTGGCTTGTCAGAAGGTCACAAAAAGGGAATCACACGATCCTCCTGGACACCGCAACTGTCATAAATATGAACCACTTGCCAAGCATCGTAATTTTGATCATGTTACCATGGGAGGATGCTGCAGTGGTTGTGAGTGTGAAACATGGTTCTAAGTCACTTACACAAAGGTGTAAGCAACATTTTTCAATGCTGTTGCAACTTTGAATGGTCACTAAATGAACTGTTATAAGTCGAGGACTTGTCTATATCAACATGAGCAATGTATTGTTGGGGCATTATATAGATCAGTACAGTTTTAAACAAAATTTAAAATATGCCACTAATTCCCAAGGAGAAATGAGACTCAGGTAAAAATGTGGCATCAATTGATTGTAGCTGTAAAATCCAGAGATCTTCCAAACTGATCAAGTAAAGGAAAACCATTAAAATACATATATATTTCCCAACCATTTTCTTTTTCTTCAGACATCGTGTTCATGCGAACGTGGTATCCTGTGTCTGCTCCTGCCTTCTATAATCCGGTCACCTCTTTACTGAAGCCTCCGGGTGAGAAATCATCCTGGATAGGAATGAAGACCTTGGGCCAGTTGAGACACGAGAAGGGTATCAGACTTAAGCAAAACAAGGATTCCCTCTATAAGGTAGGACAGTCTGTGTGATATGTTCGTGTGGCAGATTTTGACTGGTTTTGTCTCTGATGTTGTAGCTTAATACTGGCCCCTTCTAAGAATCTGTGAGGCTTCTGCCACGTGGGTAGGGAGACTCTGAGTTGAGAAATTTAACTTTAGTTTGGGCATCTGTTCACTGTAGGGGTTCAGGATGGTTTTTTTTTTCTTCCTTTCATTGAGAGAAAGATGGATGGCTGTTTGGCTGGGGAGAGAGAGAGAGAAGGTGATTCGATAGATCAATCAATGGATACAGTGAAGATAGACCAGAGAGATAGATTAGAGAGAGAGAGGTAGGTAGACAGGCAGGCAGACAGACAGACAGACAGAGTAGGTAATTGGATAAATAAGGTGATTAGAGAGAGAGAAGGATGGATAGACAGCTGGACAGATAGCTGGATGGATTGCTAGCTGGCTGGCTAGCTGGATAGACAGATGATGGACGTACAGACAGACAAATAGATAGTTGGACTAGTAGTTGAATGACTGGATGGACAAATGGAGGGAAGGGAAGGATAGTTGAATGATTGAATGGATAAACAATGAAAAGGACTCTGAATGGCATAACAGTAGAAAAAGGCATTAAAGGAAAGGGCAGAATTTTGTGTAAACAGGATGTTAGAAATTTGTTTTAAACTTTTAAGCATATTCCAAGACTTACAATAAATAATTATTTTTTATTTATGGATTACTTAATTTTTGGTGAAATGATTTGAATTGGCTGGGGACCACAGAAATTATTTCAGAAACTGTGTGTAGACTGCTGATTGCTGGTTGGTGGATTTAATAAAGAAACTTATTGGTATTGGCAGTCATTTGTTTCAGTGCAAAATGAAGTGAGCTCACCGAAAGTAGTGCACAACAAAGAAGCAAGGGAAAATGCTTTGACCTAAACTGGGTTTTTGTGTGTGCATGTGGAATTGTGCAACTATTTGCATTTCAAATATGAAATATTCCATTTATATAATTCCTGAAAGCACTTGAAGCTTGAAACAAACAGGCTGTAGGGTGTTTCTCTGTTTGGTTTTTTTGCTCAAACATTGTGCCCAAAATGATTCGGAATAAAAGGCTTTGTATATTCCCGAAAAAGAGGGTGACCGTTCCTTTTCTCCCCCTCTTCTTAGCCAATAACGCGAGAGAAGAAACATTTCAACAAGCTGCATGTTCCCAAAGCTCTTCAGAAAGCCTTGCCGTTTAAGAATAAGCCCAAGTTCCAAGAAAGGAAAAAGAAAATCACAAATGATCAGTGGAGACCGGCTGTGATCAGGGAACCGCATGAAAGGAAGGTGAGATCTTTTATGGCCTTCATAGCAGCTCTCCTCCTCTCATGAATTTCACCCAGAATAGTTGTTAAGCATCACAGTAGATATTACAAAAATGCTTTTCCAGTAAATTGGTTGAAGATTTGCTATGGATTCCATTTAGAGGTGGATTTGATCCTACACAGCTTCATTTTGAGTCACATCCTTGGTCCAATTCCACTCCATAATTGGAAGAAGTCTTGTATTATATGCAGGTGATCTTTGATGTACAATAGTTCACTTAGTAACAGTTCGTAGTTACAACAGCACTGAAAAAAGGGACATTTTTCATACTTACAATGGTTGCAGCATCCCTGTTGTCACATAAACAAAATTCAGATTCTCGGCAGTTGTTCATACTTAAGATGGTTGCAGTGTCCCTGGGATCAGGCGATCCCCTTTTTGCAACCATCTGACAAGCAAAATCAACGGGGAAGCCAGATTCGCTTAACAACCGGGTTACACTCTGAAGAGCTGCTGTGATTCACTTAATCACTGTGGCCAGAAAGGTGGTAAAATAGGACACAACTCACTTAACAAAACATTTGTCTTGCTTAGCGACATACATTTTGGGCTCAATTGTAGTTGTACATCCAGGACACCCTATGTTTACAAAATCCTTCCATCTTTATGGGAGTTTTTCTTCTTAAGAAGCTTCCTCACTTTTTCAAGGCTTGAATATTGTTCCTGTTACCTTTTCATAGTTTCCTGATTGAAGGATCAAGAAAAAGAGTTTTTAACGCCCAAGTTAATCATAGCAATTACCTTGGTAATTGTGGGTACAATAAAAGTAATTGAGCCAGCCTTTCTGAGCCACCTTTGAAAGAGGTGTAGGAGGCTTCTTTGCTAATGCTAGATATACTAAGACCGGAGGACACAGAGTAGATAATTCCCACAATTTAACCCCCAGCATGTTGTCATGTTGTGTCTTGGACCCCTTTTGGGTTGTGTTTCTAACTTGGACTTGGGTTGGTCAACTTTGTGTATGTTCTTGTGTTAAGGTTGCAGCACTTCTCTCAGCTCTGGGCACAGTACATAACCACAAGGCACAGAAGAACAAGTTGCAGCACCGGCAGCAGGTCAAAGAGCACCAGAAAGTGAAAGAGAAGGAGGAAGAAGCGAAGCTGAAGAGGCAGAAGGAAGCGAGGAAGAAACTTTTCTGTATTATTGGACAGCGGGAGAAGAAGAAGCAGAAGTCAAGCCTGAAGGGCTCTGCTGAAAAAGAGTAAGAAGCAGTGATGTGCAGAAGCTGAATGAGAAGCAGTCTTCCAAAGAGGCCTTCAAAATACCAAAGCAGTTCTGGTTTGGAGGATTATATTCTGGAAAACTGATGGCACAACTGCCATTGCTTTTAGATTGGTCTAGTCTGGAGGACAAACGGAGCGTTCAAAGAAGGTTCTGTTAACAGCCCAAGAGAGTTTCCCACCTAGCTGTCAGTGCCTTTCTAATAACACCTGTCAGTAAGAATTGAGACACTTAATTCTAGGATGACTAATGAACAAAGATCTAAAAATATTCCAGCTTGGTTCTGGTCTTGAACATCCGTGCCTTGGAAAGGCAAGTCATCATATCCAAAAAGAGCTATCCAGTGTAAATTGTCTTTGGTGATGTTTATTTGGTATTATGCTGAAATATATTTTATACTTTAATTTGGAAAGTGACTGATGCATGGTTTGTGCGGGCAGTCCGAAAGGGTTTTTACATGTTTCTGTTAAACACAAAATGCTTCACTGACGCTATGATCTTAAAAGTGCTGTTTGAAAAACAACTCATTGAAAGTTGAGCCGGTTGACAGATCAAAAGGTAATTTCAACAGTAGAATCTGGAGCTATAGAAAAAAAGGGGCATCCCTCATGTTATGAGATGATATTGACTTATTCTAAGAAAGGAAATGGCAGCTTTGATATACAGGTTAGTCCTTGACTTAACAACCATTTGTTTAGTGACTGTTCAAAGTTACAATGGTACTAAAAAAAAAAGCGACTTATGACCGTTTTTCACATTTATGACTATTGCAGCATCCTCATGGTCATGTGATCAGACTTTGGATGCTTGGCAACTGGCATGCATTAGACTTGCTACCCTTTATAAGACACTGAGGGGGAATTTTTTTAAATCCTGAATTTGGAGGAGCCTTCAGATGAGTTGCTTCAATCCAGAACATAGGTTTTTTTTAAAATAACCTTATTTCAAAACCTTATTTATTTTAAAATAAATATTGCTATTGTTTCTCCTTCAAGACCTCAGAGTTGACAAGTAGAGGCATGATCGGGAACTCAGATACAGTACATAGTAAAACACAGTTTAATTTTAGTTTCAGCTGTATGAATCTAACTATTTGGGTTTATAAGCTGTAGTTAAATTATAGATTAAAGCGAATCTAGGCAATGGATTAAAATTAATGCACTAGTGCCATTTTCTTTTTCTTTAGAAGATCACAGTGCTATTGAGCTGATGTAGTACAGAAATACTAGCTGATTGTACTCAGGTGAGCTGGAATTTTTTTGCTATGATTTCATCCCTTAATAACTTTCCAAAGAGAAAACATACCTGCTCTGTTCTTTTAAAAATAACCATGTTTGCCATAGCAACTCATCATATTGTTTGTAGGAAAATAAAATACTCGGCTTTTATTGGATGAATGTTAGCAAGTATTGAAAAATAGGAGTAAAATAGGTGAGTGGTAGATCCATCAACTGTAGGTAAATCCTGGTTTCCCACTGAACTGGGACAATAAAAGCCCTTCTACAATTTGTTCAGGAGTTTTGGAGTTTATTTATTGTTACCTGTATAACCTGTCTGGTCCCTGAGACCTCAATATAGTTACAGAGAGGAAAGTTTTTTTTCTTCGATATCTGGAAGTTGAGTCATGGCAATTGGACTTCTTTCCTTGTTGCTTTGAAACATTTCATTGCTTATCCAAGTAGCTTCTTCAGTCTGAACAAATTGGTTAGGGGGATCCCTTATATCCTCTCCGGAAAGGTTTCATTCGTTACCTAATTAGGATAGGTTTGTTAATTGAGTAAATAAAGATCATTGGGATATTATATAAATATTCCAGCTCTTAAATCCTTTACCCTAGATGAGTCATTAAGTATGACATCCTTGGTGAAGCTGCGAAGCTGTCTTAATCACGTTCATTAGTCCCCAGGCAGATTAAGAGCAGGGGTTCACCATGAAGATACACTTACACCCTGCTCACATAGGGTAAAGGGTTTAGGAGTTGGAACATTAACATACATCCCAAAGACCCTCTGGCTACTCACCTGATAAATCTCTCCAGGTTAGGTGAGATATGGAACCATCCTGGGGGAGATAGAACAGGGGTCCCCAACCTCGGGCTGTGAGCTGTTTGCAACCGGGCCACAGAAACTGTCTACAAGCATGTGTGCAGACACACATGCTCCATTTCCGTGAGAGATGTGTGCATACTGCTCGCACATATGGAGTGGTGTGCCCATGTGCGCTTGTCTGCCGTCCATACAGAATCATCCATTCCCCACCCCCTGCCGGTCCACAAAGCCAGAAAGGTTGAGAAGCATAGAATAACAGAGCTGGAAGGGACCTTGGAGGTCATCTAACCCAACTCCTTGGACAACAGGAGAGTCTACCATTTCAGATAAGCGGCTGTCCAGTCTCATCTTAAAAACCTCCATTGATGGAGCACTCACAACTTCTGAAGGAAAGACATTCCACTGGTTGATTGCTCTTACTATTGGTTCTAGGTTGTTTCTCTCCTTGATTAGCTTCCATCCATTGCTTCCATCCCTCTTTTTTGTGACAGCCCATTAGATATTTAAACACTGCTCGGGTCCCCCCAGTCCTTCTTTTCATTAAATTAAACATACCCAGTTCCAGCCACCATTCTTTACTATGTTTAGCCTCAAATTTCTTTTTTCTCTTCTCTGTACTCTTTCTAGATCTTTTTTATATTGTGGCGACCAAAACTGGATGCAGTATTCTTACCAAGGCATCATAAAGTTGTATTAACACTTCATATTATCTTGATTCTATCCCTCTTTTGATGCAGTCTAGGATTGCATTGGCTTTTTTGGCTGCTACAGCACATTTGAACACAGCTGGTTCATTTTTAAGTGATTATCCATTTGGACACCAAGACCTGTGTCACAGTTAAGTTTGACCTGTACCTGTACAGTTGATTTTTCTTGCCTAAGGTAAGAAAACCACCCACCCACCCCCAGTGACAATATATAATCAAATGAGCCGTTTGTTGGGCTCCAACCCACTCTGGGTTCTCCAGGCCCACTGGCAAAACCAGGTCTTCAGGGGCTTCTGAAAGAATGTCAGAGTGGGGGCCAATCTAATTTCCAGAGGGATAATGTTCCTGAGGAAGGGAGCCACCATGGAGAAGGTCCTTCCTCTAGGTCCTGCCAGATGAATCTCCTAAGGGGAATGGACCTTGGACATTCCTCACCTCCCTGCTCTAGTGGGTCAATGTCCAATTTAATTCTAGATTCTGCCTTCTGCAATGAGTTAAAAATGCTACCAGCCTATAAGATGATAGAAAAAGGGAGTTAGGGTAGGCACTGATCCAAAGTATTGCTTTTTTGGAAAACAAATATGGAGTGTTCCAGACATGGGATTTTCATTATCGCGTGTCGTTTGAAATAAAGGTATGGGATTTTCATTACCGTGTGTCATTTGAAATGCGCAACTAAAGGAGGACTTTCTGCAATGTTAGGTCAACGGAGAGAAAAGGGATCTGCAATGGATAAGTCTTCTATAATAACAATTTTATTACAGTCACAGACTAGTATAACAGATAAAAAACATTAAAGAAAAAAAAAGACAAGGTTTTTTTTGGTGGATTCAGCACTGATGAATCGTTCTCGTCAGGAAATTTCTCCTTAATTCCAGGTTGCTTCTCTCCTTGATTAGTTTCCATCCAATCTCCTAAAATCATGGTAAGGATTGCCGATAATAAAGATTTTCCCCTCAATGCAATATTTCATAAAAGCCAACATGCTGTGCCAGGGAAGTGGGCTGGCCAATTTATCAAGCCAATTTCCTGTAATAGTTTGTTTCGACCTTCGAGTCTAAAGGAGTAACTGCTGCTTCTTAAGCAAGAATAAGACAACAATTATTACAAACGAAGATGGACTCTGTTCCATGTAAAATGCTGTTTTGTTTCAGGGAATGGCAGATGTATTTTCTTCTGGGTTTCAATATCTCAGAGAGATGCGGGGGGGGGGGGAGGTATTTCCTGACAGCCCTAACAGGTGGGCATAGGGAGACGAGCCTTGCATTGTGTTCTTCAAGCAAAAAAATGACATGTCATGAAACTGTCAAGACTTATCTCTCTCTAATTTGACAGTCTGTCACTATGGAAAGCAGTTCGAGAGAGAAGTATTTCAGGCATATTATTATTATTTTATTTATTAGATTTATATACTGCCCTTCTCCCGAAAGGGACTCGGGGTGGTGTATAACCAGATAAAAACAGAGAAAAATACAAATAGATATCAATTAAAAGCAAATTAAAAAATTAAATTAAGTGGTTGGTTCAATAAAAATTGAAAATATAAAATTTATAAAAATTTAAAACCAATTATTAAAAAACCCCAAATAATTTATGCTAGGTCAGACTGGCCTGTTGGAACAAATATGTCTAATGCGCGCCGGAAGGTCTGTGATAGTCCAGATCTCCGGGGGCAGTTCGTTCCAAATGGAGGGTGCCCCCACAGAGAAGGCTTGAACCCTCGGGGCTGCCAGACAACAACGTCCAGGCAATGGCATCCCAAGGAGGCCAGCCCTGTGGGAACGCACTGGCCGGTGGGAGGCTGATGGTGGCAACAGGTGGTCCCGTAGGTACCCGGGTGCCAGGCCATGGAGCGCTTTAAAGGTAAGAACCAACACCTTGAATTGCACCCGGAAGGCCACAGGGAGCCAGTGCAGCTCTCGCAGGAGAGGTGTAATATGGGAGCTCCGAGGAGCCCCCCAAATCACCCGCGCAGCCGTACTCTGCACCAACTGCAGCCTCCGAATGCTCTTCAAGTGGAGCCCCATGTAGAGAGAATTGCCGTAGTCTAGGCGGGAGATGACGAGGGCAGAAGTGACTGTGCGAAGAGCGCCCCAACCCAGATGGATATATTCATATCCATTCTATGTCATGGTATCCATCATTCATTCCTTAATTGTATCTTTTTTATCATATATGCTAATACAGGTACATATTCAAAACCGTTCTATATCCTCTGACATTTCAAATCTTGAAGAGGTACTGACCTGTCATAAAATGATATCATAAAATCTTCGGATGTTTGTGATTTTGGGCTTGTGATGAAAAAATACGAAACTTTCATTTTTGCTTATTGTTATTATAGAAATAACAATAATGCTTGTTATAGAAATGTCTAGCCTAGATTAGCATGTAAGAACAAAAAGTTCAGGCCACAATGCTATTATCTGTTTTACTGTACTAAAAGGGTCATTTTTCTTTCTTTTTCCATATTTACCCTACATTTTTTCCTGTGTCATATAATATATGTGGGTATATGCATAATTTTGTATTTATTTATTTTGTCATGGTTATGTAGTGTATATTGGAGGTGGTGACCCTTTGAGAGCTGTATGCAACAAAATTTCATTTTAATGTATGCTGATTAGTGTATATTCAAAGTGACAAAGTTATTAGTCTAGTCTAGTCTAATCTAGCCTAGTCTATATTCTATTCGGTAATCTATTCTATATTCTTATCTCATCCCATCCCTTCCATTCAAATCCATATTCCATTCCATTCCCTTTTTCTTCTCCCGTTTTCCCACTCTTTTCATTTTCTTTTATATTTTATATCCTGATAAACTAAATAAAACATTTGAAAATAATAATATAAAATCAAAACTTTATTGGGTAACAGTCAGGAAAATTTTTGACAGGTAAGTGAAAATGATTTTGCAAAGAGGAAAAAAAAGATAAGGAAACAGGATGGGTTGTCCCTGGTTTTTCACATATTTTTAATTCCATGGAATTCTTAATTCTGAAGTTTTCTCAGAGATACATAATGTCTTCTGGGCAGAATATGGAGAAGGTTTGCCATTCTTTATGAGAGTTTTCTTCCCACTTCCTAGTCTAACCTAAATCCCTGAGATTTCCTTTTTCAAGTAATCCCCAATTTATACCATTTATTTAGTAACTATTCAAAGTTACAACAGCACTGAAAAGGAGATTTATGAATGTTTTTTACACTTTTGACCATTTTTCACATGACATTTGTAGCATCAAATCAAATTTTATTCATCACATGCACAATCATACATGATATGAAATGCAGTGACATGTGTAACTGCTTGCGACCGTAGGTAGTAGGGCAAGAGAATAGTATAGACAGGGAGGAAGAATAAGTTAGGGAGTGGTTGAGAGAGGTAGATTATAGGAATACTTTATAGTCCTGGGTTTGTTGTGGTTTGGTTTAGGGTCTGTATTGCCTGTGGGAAGTAGTTTCTCTTTAGTCTCTCTGTGTTGGCTTTCAGGGATTGGAGGCGTTTTCTGATCGCATCATGGTGAACAGTCTATTGTTGGGGTGGCTGGGGCCCTTCATTATTTTCCTGGCTGTAGTTTGGCATTGCCTGTTGTAAATGGAGTGCAGTTCAGGGAGCTTGGTGCGGATGATGTGCTCTGCTATGCACACCACCCTCTGTAGAGCTTGTCTGTGCTGTATGGTACTTGCCTGTCCTGAGGTGCATCCTCATGATCACATGATCAAAATTCAGGTACTTGGCAATGGACTCATGATGGTTGCAATGTCTCCGGGGTCAGGAGATCCCCTTTTGTGACCTTCTCACAAGCAAAGTCCTCCCTTTATATGCATTTTTAACATGCAAAAAGGGACATTGCTTATCTGCTCTATCAAGCCCTGTCCCAGCTTGGGCATTTAGGAAAGAAAGACCCTTGATTCAATTTCTGGTGCAAGGGATGCTTTTACTAAAACCAAATGGTTGCAGCATAAGTGAATCTGGATCTGAAGATAAATCCGGTAACTTTCTCCACTCCAAGGTTCTCTCTCCTTTGGTCACCTTGTTAGTATACAATAAGCTTCAAACTTACCAAACAAAATTATTTTGGTAACAGTTCTAAAATTTGGCTCCTTTTTGGTGGGTTTTTCCATTCCCATGCCTGTGCCTTTGGATCGTTCATTTGTTGTCTCTGGTTGGCACTTCTGCTTCCTATCATCCCATCTCCCCCTCCCTATATCCTCCCATCGTTTTCCCTTGTATTTTATGGCAGGCTGCCATCAAGGCAAAGCAGGGCTGTAGCAATGTGATGGAGGATCTGACATGCTCATCCTTCCCATTTTGAAGTTATTGTTGGAGATTTTCCTGAATCCAGATGAAATCTTTGAATTCTCCTATGTGCTGATGAGGAGAATCCAATCCGTGGGTAGTACTTCTGTCCTCTGAGCTCATGACTGAGTCATTCAAATCCTTTAAACGTGCCTCCTTACTCCTTTAGCCCTAGTTTCTGATCCAGTCCTCTCTCATAAACATCTTTAGATGAGCTCTGTAATAGAGGAAAATTGATTGGATTCTCTTCAGCACAGTAAGGATTCAATTTGGGAATTTCAGCAGCAGTTGGAATTATTTTTTTCCCGACAAGGACTAATTGTCATGGCAGAGCTGGCACTCATGGTTTGCCCAGTAGCGCAGGCTCTTATTCAATTCAGAAGCTCCAGGAGAGTGGAGCAAGGTTCTTAAAAGGACAGGCGGCAGGCCATGGTTTGCCCAGAGCTGCTAGCCGAATTTGCCTTCAATGGCGCCAAAAAAGGAGCTATGGCGCTTTATTGCCTTTGCCGGTGACCATGGTTCACCCAGGCCCCCAGAAAGAGAATGACGTGCCAGCCTGGGAAAGTGGAGCTGTGCACACAGGGTTGGTGCTCTCAGGGGTTGGTGCTCTCGCCCCTGCTGTTCAACATTTATATGAAACTGCTGGGGGAGATCATCCATGGCTTTGGGGTGAGTTTTCATCAATATGC
>JAEANM010013397.1:0-14414 GCA_017656035.1 Myanophis thanlyinensis | reverse complement strand
GGTCCCAAGCCATGGAGCGCTTTAAAGATGAGAACCAACACCTTGAATTGCACCCGGAAGGCCACAGGTAGCCAGTGTAGCTCGCGCAGGAAAGGTGTCACATGGGAGCTCCTAGGAAAAAATGTTCCCCTGCAGACCAGAAAATGAGGAAAGTGCAGAGACATTTGTAGTTAAATCTTCTGCTGGCCAATTCAGATTTGTTTTGTGTGTCAGGGTTGAACTGCTGCTGGCACTCAGCAAAGTTAATTGCAATTGCACTGCATTCTAACCATGGCTCATTATCTCAGATTACACAGTTCTTGCATAAGGAAAGTGCCTAAGACACCCACTGCTTTTCATTTCTATTTCCAAGACAGGTTTCCTTCCACTTTGGGTGTGTGCGAAGCTGTCTTGGGGAAGGGGAATATCTAAATATAAGAATACACATTTATCCCAGTTGAAACTTCATCCAAGCCCTGTCAAAATCAGCTAGCTTTTTGATTCTACCATCTTTTGTAGTTCTCTTGGAGCAACAATTTGATAAACATTTTCCTCAGACTTCACTCCATGTCTTTGGCCATTCTACCCCCAAATGCCTGTAAGTCTGCATGTTACTTCAGAATGCTATTTTTTTCTGCCTGCCACATATTGCCCCAAGTATAGTAATAGCTGTGACTAATCTGTAGCACTTGACTGCTATTTTATTAGGTTTTCTGGAAGTGCAACTTGAGAGATTGGGAGTGCAACAAAGAGATCCCAGAGTATCGTGCTTGCATTAGATGTCATGGGATCTAACAATTCAGATGGGATCAATAGGAATCAATATCTATCTACATTAGCTATGCTAACAGTTTTTATCTTATGATTCCTTGTTATTCCTTGTCATATTATCATAACTGAAGCAGTTGTATAACAACTGCAGCTATTGTAAAACTGAGAGGATCTATATTTGTACTGCATTGGGAATGAAATCCCCTCCCTTTATGCTTTGCCACCACTATAAAAGAATACAGTTAACCTGACATTATGCAAACCTTAACAGTGACATTTGCAGTGGGGGAAGAGGGAGGGAGGGTGGGTTTCCCAGTTGCATTGTGTTGTGATTTAAACCCTCCTTAGCATGTACATATTTTTGCCTGTTTTTACTCTGTACTTCCTCTGTCTCCGTATGGACATTTCTATCCTGTAAATCTGTTTTGCAAAGGAGCCTCCAATTTGTGTTTATCTGTGGGCTCCTCCTTACAACATATGAGATTAAATATATTTTATTCCAGACCTTAACCTTAGGACTAGACGTATATGACTACAGGGAGAAACAACCAGTAGCCTCTAGATTGCAAGTATGCCCAGTGAATCTTCTGCAATTCTCTGAGAATTTCACCCCATTCCATACCTCAAGTGCTTCTCTGACTAGAAAATTAAAAGGGAGAAATTTTTTAACATGTTATTTTTTTCCTCTCCACTTTTACATCATAGCTCCATCTACTTTTATAGTTGAGTGCAGATTTCTGGCTGCAAAACCAAATGATTTGCAATATTTCGCTAGTAAAAATGTTCCTGCTATAATCCTTGGGAAGGTTTAAAATTCTTCATGCATATTTTTCAGAGCAGTATTGCTATTCCAAGCAGAACTCCTTGTGGTGTTTTTATTATTTTTTATGATTTTAAATCAGTCATTCAAATATCACCTGTATATTCTACTTTACTATAAGTTTGCACTTGCAATTTAAATAGGTGTATGTATGATCAGAAAATGAAAACAGAGAAAAAAATCTGATCCCGTGTGTTACTAATGTTTGGTGCTGATTTAAAAAAAAAACTTCAATTAATTTCAAACATGGATTTGCATTGTGTATAATTTGCATCATTATTTGTGCTTAAGGGAAGCACAGAATAGGCCATAAAAAGCAGCCATGCTGCTTGCAACAGCTGGCATTATCAACTCCTACATATTTTCCATCATGTCTTGCTTCCCCAAAGGTATCTTTTACCTGCAGAGCTTTTTCTGTATCCCTTTTATTTTGATTTTTTTTCTTTTGAGGATCAGAGCATAAACCAGTGTGCCTTTGGTTGTATTTGAAATTCTTCTGGTATCAACCCTTAGATAAAAAGAGAAAGTGAAAGATATAATGACTTTCATATTCTGTCATAATTATTTTCAAATATGAGCAGGCTCTGTTTTGCTCAGTGCATTTCCTGAAACAAGATTTTTCCTATCTATAATATGAAGGAAGAGATCACATGGCAGAAAACAAACCAGGCTTGCATCAGTTTCATTACAACTGATCCTGTGGGAGAAAAATTCAATGTAATAGTTCAATTAGTAAAACTGACTAGTCAGCTGATGACCTATTGACTTATCCTTTCAGGGAAATTTCCTTCCTAAGCAGAAAAACAGAAGGATCATGGCTGGAGGTGGTGGTGGGGGAGTAGGAGCAGGAGTGACTTCCAACTTCCTGCTGGGTTCCCCACTGATTTTGCTTTTGGCATCGGAAATCATGACCATGCAACAACGGTGGTGATGATGCAGTGGCTACAACTTTGTGAACACAACTGGTGTGAAAATCCTTGAAATTTCAGTTTCACAGAGTAATGAATCCTGAATTTTGTACACATTGTTTAAGTTAGAAGATTTCAAGTATCTTGATTCAAAAAAGTTTGCAGGATCCAATTTGAATCAGTCACCGTGACCAAAGGTTTATTTTTTCAAGCTTTCGGGCTCCTGCTGGAACCCATAATCAGGGAAATTCTCTCTCTTAAGGATACGTGAACAGGACTGTTCTACACATTGTATTTATATGGTTCCTGATTGTGTGTAGCTTCAGTTGTTAATTGGCCTGTTGATGGCTATTTTTTTTCCTTGTTTCCTTGTTCTGCCCTGCCCTGCCCCATCAGCTCCTAAGTTGACTGGTAATAAATCAAGACTCTTATTGAGTGACAAGGAACCCAATTCCCAGGCTTCAATCATTTTTCTGGCTATTTTTTCACTGCTCAACCAACAATCATAGTAGCTGTGAAACTGAATGCTTATTCTTGTATGTATGAGACCAGGAAATCATTGCTTTGTTCTATATAGTTTTACCCAATGATGTGTAGAACTCATGTACCACTCTTTTGTTTTCCTAGGCTCACATCAAGGGACATCTGAAGAGCCATCTTTTGCTGCTGCTGCTCTTGTAAATCGAGAACTGGTGCATTCGCTTTCAGGGTTCATTCTGGCTCTCACTGCAAAGGGCAAATTGGCCTATATCTCTGAGAATGTACCACATTTTCTTGGGTTTTCTGTGGTAAGCATCAATATTACAGAAGGTGAGGCACCCCAAAATGCCTTGTACTCGGCATGGACTTTAGAGATTAGACTTGGCAGGAATATAATGGAAGTTTAAATTCTGCTGATAGTCCATTTTGTGTAATAGTAGTTTAAGACTGAATGTAAGAACCTTTCTAGTGTAGCTGCTCAATATTCTTTTAAACACAAATGGTTCAGTTTTTGGCATGCCAACTATGTTTGCTATTCTTAGCAACTATTAAATATTAGCACGTTGTTTGCTTAAAACCCTGAGGCTTTTGTTAGAACCCTGCAGGATCCAAATATCCTTTTAAAAATGCCTAACTTCCAGGAGTTCAGTATTTTCATACTGAAATAGCATTTAATCCTAAGACATTCTTAGAGCAAGAGATCATTGCAAATAAGATATTTTACCATATATTTTTTTTCTAGGTAGAACTCCTAGCACAAGGCAGCTCCATCTTCGACCTCCTGAACAACCCAGCAAGCCGGATCATGCATGAAAAACTATCCTTTGCCCATCAGCATCCAGGCACTGGTGAGGACAAGAAGGGGTTGGCAAAAGGTCTTTCCAGCTAGGAGGCAACTGAATCTTTTTCTGATAGCAAATTTTTTCTAATTAGTGAGTTCAAATGCTCTCCATCTATTCTAGAGTTGGCAGAAAACAATGCTGGCATAACATTTGCTTCCTATTGCCAATCCATATGCTGCTTCTACAGCATCAATTCTGAGTCTTGACTTGCGTGTTACACTAATATGTATAATTTTGACTCGGCACTGGAATTCCTAAACCTTTCCAGGTAGTGACAAACAATTTAGGGGTGAGTCACTAACTCACGCTGAACCCTGCTTCCTTCTTTGCTTGTGCAATAAGACAATGGTAGCCTTGCCTAGAATAAGTGGGAATACATTTTGATAGGGTTTCTGCCTTACCTGTATAGGCAAAACTGAAGTGCTGTTAAAACTGAGCTTTGGTCTTCATTTGCCAGTACAAGTCATAGTGGATGGCCAAGAGTGGGCAGTTGTGCTACCAAAAAGTGTAAAAAAACCTTGTTGACAAATGGATTGAAATATGATTTATTCCCTACTTTAATCCTAGGGAAATCAGTAGTTTTATTTGTGGTGGCACAGGGCTGGCTTCAGACTAAGGCTGAGTAGACCCTGGTCTAGGGCACCAAAACCTCTTCTCCTTCTGAATCATTCAAAAACTGCAAGTGTTTGCACTGGTGGGGAAGTTGATATGGTATAGGAGTGCCATACATCCTTGTGCCAGCGCTAGTTTGGGATGTTGGTTCATTTATCATATTAGGAGTTTTGAGAATTCTGCAGTGTACTTTATGGATCCAAACTGAGGGTTATTACTTTAATAACGGTCCAATGAACTGTACCCCTATTTTTGTTTGAAGATCCTTTATCCTTTAAGGACATGTCTAAAAGATGCAGCTTCCTCTCCTTCCCAGCCTACAGCAGAAGACAGTTATCTTGAGGTTTTACTTGATGTGATATGGAAATAGGCCACCTTCTCCCAAAACCAATATTGCTTTATGGATGTTCAATATTACTCTTGTTGCAATAAGGGTGATGAAAGGATTGGAATCTTCCCAGCTCCTTTTGACAGTTTTGGTTACTGTGGACATACCCATTTCTCTCCTACTCCAAGGCCATTTTGGTTTATTTATGCTATATGACAGTGGTGGTGAACCTTTTACTTACCAAGTGCCAAAAAGTGTGTGCTTTGCACGTGCCATCTGCACTTGCGTGCAGCTCCTCCATGTGCGCTGCATGTGCAACTGCAGCATCTGCACATCCATGCAGCTTTTTCACATGCAATGCACACACGCATTGTGGGCAGGCACTCATGCTTACATGAGCAACCACATGTGCATGCACAGGGAAGCTCCAAAGACCAGCTGGATTTCCTGCTGCAATCATGCGCATGCACAGCGGAGGCCCAAAGACCAGCTGGGTCTTTGCAATCACACGTGTGCATGCGCAATCATATGTGCATGCTCAGCTGGAGGTAAGTTGGCCAACAGCTTGTGTGCCCAGTAAGATGGCTCTGCGTGCCACCTGTGGCACCCTTGCCATAGGTTCGCCATCATGACTATATGACATCAGGAGAGGAGCACCAGTATCCAGATTGCTTGGGAAAGTGGTAGATTCCTAGACTTTCTCTACAGCAAACTGCCTATCAGTTGGGCACTTACAGATCTGGCAGACAGGTTGCACCAGAATCTATTCTTGTATTGTTATCTCCTCAGCCCCAGCCCTGTTACTGTGTGCAAAATGGTGGATATTCTTCCTACAGGTTGGGAAAATGTCTGATGATTGTATCTAAACATATCTACAAAAACTATGTATTATTTCCGATGCATAAATCTGGTCCATATTTAATTATGGTGTCTTTAGATTAGGCAAATATTAATTAAGGGTTGTTGTCTTGTTCAAAGGAAGAGGAGAAATCTGCTAAATTTTCTCCATTCTAGGTATTTTCCCATTCAGAAATTTTATTTCTGTATTTTTGTGTTCCTATAGAGAAAAAGTTATGGGTATCAGAATTTCATGCTGTTAGGGGAGATTTCAACTGCAGCTGGGGCAATAAAAAGGCATTTTAAATGTTTTTCAATGTATTGCATTATAATACAAGCAATAACAGAAAAAGCAAAATGTTAAAAGGGACCTGTAAATAAATTGCGGCATTTTTGCTCTTAAGTTAGTACTACAGTTAAAAACTATTAATTCTGAGTTTCAGGTTTTTGCTTCCTTAAAAAAATTATGCTAATTTGCAGCATAATCTCATCCAGAGCCATATATACTGTATGAGATGGGTGACTATATGAATTTGAACAATAAATAATTTAAAATCACAAACATTTGGAGCAACACCTTCCTGTAATTACTTTTTCTTATCTGGACCAACAGTTTGAATGTATCATTTTTCTTGGAAAAATGTGTACTGTATATAGGTATGCTATTCAGTAACCAGAATTATAAAGATTGTGGGTAAAGTGAGATGCATAGAATTATAGTAAAATTGAAAGCTAATTAGAAAAACATCATAACCTGCTCTTAAGCTGTCAGCCACGAATGTGAGAGGAAAGGCTCAGTTTATAACTTATGCTAAGTTGTAGCTTCTTTATTGAATAGTCTATGATTGAGTTCACACAGCACATTAAATCAAAAACAAATCACATGACACTTTACATGATTACACTTTATCCTGCATTGCAAATTTCAATCTGACATTAAACTGCAAGTTATTCTTCTCCATTTTATAATGCAGAAATTGAGTTCATCATTGAAATGTGCACCTCAAGAAGTTTTCGGGTTAAATATGGAAGGAACCGTCCAATAGCTATGCGGGGCAGATTCCTCCCACTTGACACACAGTTGGCGTCTGCCTCTCCTGCTCTGACTTTTGTTGCTTTCTGTGCTCCCGTCCCTCATGGGGTTGAAGAAGGGGACAATATGTCCTGGAACTCCACCTTCCAGAGCCAACATACATTAGATATGAAGATTGCTGAAATGACTGAAAAGTAAGGCCAAAATTTTTCTGTGTGCATCTATCTGGAGATGATATGGATAAAATTGCCAAATTTTAGGAAAATCTGCCTTAAAACTATATATGCATTCATTAGCTGGTAAAGTTTTCTATAGCGTGAAGACCTGGTAATACATGATGATTACTAAATGTAAAACCCATAGAATCAAGGCTAAGTATAATACAGTCAGTCCTTGATTTATGTCTGTAATTGAGCCCATAATTTAACTCATAAGCTGTGATGGTTATAAAGTAGATCACCATATGATCACACCCAATTTTATGATCTTTTTAACGGCGGTTGTTAAGCAAACCTATTGTTTGGTATGAGATGCTTTTTTTGCTGGAGACTGGAAGTAAACATGGCAAAAACTTTGTAAATTGTGGTTATATGATGGGGGGCACTGCAAACAGCTATAAAGATCCAGGGTAGCCTGGTGGTTAGGATGCAGTATTGCAGGCTAATTCTGCCAACTGCCAGCAGTTCGATTTTCACCTGCTCAAGGTTGACTCAGCCTTCCATCTTTCCAAGGTCAGTAAAATGAGGACCCAGATTGTTGGGGGCAATGTGCTGACTTTGTAAACTGCTTAGAGAAGCTTGTAAAGCTCTATGAATATAAGTGCTATTGCTATAAATGAGGGCTGGTTGCTGAGCACCCAAAGTGTGGTCATGTGATTTCACGGGGGGGGGGGGGAGACATCAAAACTTTGAATCTAGGCTGTAAATCCTGTTTTTGGGATCTGTCACAACTTCAAACACTTGCGAAGTGACTGGTCATTAGTCAAGGACTACATATAAAGAGTTGGAAATTCTATTCTGAATATAGGTAGTCCTTGACTTACAACACATCATTTAGTGACCATTTGAAGTTACAACAGCTCTGAAAAAGTGACTTATGACTGTTTTTCACACTTACGACTGTTGCAGCATCCCCATGGTCATGTGATCAAAATTCGGATGCTTGGCAACTGGTTCCTATTTATGATGGTTGCAGTGTCCCAGGATCATGTGATCCCCTTCTGACCAGCAAAGTCAATGAGGAAGCCAAATTCAGTTAACAACCATGTTACTAATTTTACGACCACAGGGATTCACTTAACAAATGCAGTAAGAAAAGTTGTAAAATGGGGCAAGACTCACATGTCAAATTTCTGGCTTAGCAACATAAATTCTGGGCTCCATTGTAGTCGTATCTTGAGCAATAGAAATATCACAAGGATATTATTTATTAAATTATGTGATACGTGTTATTTTCTCAATTCAGTGTTATTTATCACCTTGGTTATAAGAAAGAAGAATTAATTGGTCAGTCTTGGTATTGTCTCCTGCATCCTGAAGATACTGGAAGAGGGGAAGAGATGCATAGAAACCTCAGTGAGTACTGCATCTGGGACAGGCTAATAGCCTTCACTGGAGTCTGGCGAAGGAACGATTGCACATTTCTGCTGTATCATACGTATTGCCAATGAGCAACTTACGGCAGTTTTTCATGGGTCATTAAAAATCATATTATTCCTAATAATTTATCATAGTATTTGAAGACAGCAGGAACCATTATTCAATAACATATTCTTTGTTAACTATTGGACAGTGTCCCTTTATTCTGTTCATTACATTTGTAAACCACCAAGGAAACACAACTGTTACAAATAAATAATAGCATTTCTGAGCGCATTACAAATTAAAAGCATGTACACGAGACCAATAAAATGATGATAATAGAACGGGTCCTATAAAAACAAAATAAAGCTAGCTGTGCAATAGTACATAATAAAACCAGCAATCTTTCTCAGTCAGTTATCTTCAAGTATATTGGACAAAGTAGTCAGCCATACAGCCAAGGATTTTTGGTAGTTTAGTTTAATATCAGCATTCTGAAGAATTGCTCTAGGCTAATATTTCCCAAAAGTGGCAACTTTTAAGATGTAAGGACTTCATCTCCCAGTAGCTTGGCTGAGGAATACTGAGAGATGAAGCCCCTACATTTTAAAGTTGCCAAGTTTGAAAAGTACGGCTCTAGACTCTACTCTCCAATTGTTTCTTTTATAATTGTTAGTTTTGTAAATATCTGGTTCCCACTTCTATCTCTACTTGCAACTCTTTATATGTCTACCTAATTGTAAATGTTAAGACCTTCACAACATTTATTAATTCTGCACAACATTTGATGTGATATAATCACATGTTAAGTTTGTTATGATCTACTTGCTATGTTAGTAACCATCTCTAGGAATCTGGACATAACAAAATGACAATCTTTCATACAAATTACAAGTCATGCTGTCCAAATAATCCTAGGCATGTATCAAATTCAGTTTATTTTTTGTGGACTTTCTATCATTGGTTTGCACTAATGACTTATAATGACTACAGAAAAAAAAGTGAACTGATGTGAGAACTTAGAAATGGTGTAACTAAATGCTATGTCTCATCATTGCAGTCATACAAAATTCCAATCCAAGTATATTTTGGAAGTCTTAAAAGATACATATTTAGGATCCATAGTTAATAAACATCTTTTGAAATCCTTGTGAATATAGAAAAATGGAAGAGATTTCACTTAATCCAGGCTTTCTTCTTTTTTCCTGTTACATTTAGATGGCTTAGCTGGGTATTCATTTTTCGTGTTTATAGTTTCAGGGCAGAGCACTGGGAAACACAATCAGCATGTAATCATACGTTTACGCTGCAAGGACCTGAGCTGGGTCTGGGTGCAAATCACTGGACTGAGGGAGAATGGAAAAGGAAAGCTGATCACTTGCACAAACCACATCCTCAGGTAAAAACATTGACAGCTCAAGTGATGTTTACGAGTACTTCTGGACCAGGACTGAGTTCACACATCATGCTAAACCGTAATGTGATTTGAATATTGCATAAACTCAGCTACTTTGGTCAAGTTACATGTGCCATGTGGACTACTATTAGATGTTTAGAGTGAAATGGCTACTTCAATCACCTGCATCATAATATTATCCAATCATCCTGTGTATTGCCATGGTTTGCTGAATAACCTACAATTGACTGGTTTCATATATTTTGTGAAATCTTAAACCACGACTTACGAAGCACAGTAGCTGATATCACTAAGCCATAAATAAACCACATTATGGCTTAGAAAGATGCAGAGGTTTGAACACCATTTGTAAATCATGATTTTGAGTCAAGCACAAAGTTTGAATCTGTTAGTTGTGGCTCATTCTAGAGAAAGTATAGGATGACAATAATTGAATGACAAAGTAATATATTACTAAAAATTCCCCACTAGAGTGTTTGTTCTTTTCTTGATCCTTTTCATTTTCAGTCTGCTGAAGAAAGGCAGCTGGCAGAAATAGGTAAGAAGCAATGGGTGAAATAAGTCATAGCTCTGTTGACAGAAGCAAAGTCATTTATGATTTCTGGTCTGCAATTAGAAATGTCTATTTAGACACATCCAGTCTAACACAGAAGTACATGCTACCACAAATGCCATTATCTGTGTGAAAGATTTTTGTATGAAAAGTTGAATAAAATAACTAGAAGTGATTTTTCTCAAGTGTCTGTAAAAACAGGACAAGTGCTACCTAAATAAAAGATAAGTATATTAAGCAGTTCTGTCTATCATAGTTCTCCAAATTGTACTTACCGGTATGTTGAATGTAATATTTAAAAAAGTCATTTTTATCAACAGCCTCGTTGCTTATATTAATTAAGTGAAAAATTCATATGAATCTAGTTTGATCTGTGATGACATGGTGAGAGAGGCAGAGGTGGGAGGGAGGGGGAGAGAGAGGGGAGAGCTACTTACAAGCCTGCAATTTCATGGTGATCTCCCCTAAGATGAGTCAGATTCTGCTAGGTCTCATACAAACCATCAGAATGCTTTCTAATGTAGACTACGCTTTCTCAGCCTGATGTTCTTCAGGCATTTTTAAACTACAGTTTCTAAATCTCCCAGTTAATTGTCCCTACACAATTATAATTGCTGGAGGAACTGTCATATCAGATCAAAATCTTTTCTGCAAGTGATGCTTGAATTTAATTTTCAGGCTTCTTATTTTTCTCCTGACACATTGCTTATGTTTGCAATCTGAATTAGCGCAGTGTTACATTGGTTTTATAAATGGCTTCTTTTGCTTCTATACTGCATTATTAATGTTCATAATGATATTTCGGGCTGTGAAAATGCCCTGAAGCTTGTAGTTCACTTTTCTTACATATGATAAATAAAAGATACATTTAGCCTCACTGACGAGGCCTGTGACTGCGTGATTTCCAGTGATGCTCGACTCCATGGAACTGTTTATATTCTCACAGGGACAAAGAAGCTCTCTATATCCAGAACCAAGACTCCTCCACACCCAGAGGTGTTTCTCCAGCTTCTTCCAAACAAAGCTATTGTTCTGGAAACACACTTCAGCCGTTGACGCCAAATGAAGCCAACTTTTTCCTTCAAGAGCCAGCCAGGGAAGTTGAATATTCTTCTTCCCATCTTCCAGAGGCTTCTAATGTAAAAATGCTTCCTGAACCTCTTCAGTCTCCATTTCCAATCAGTATGACTGTCCCTAGCATGAAGACTGAAACCATCAGTGTGCAGTTGTCTCAAGAAACCCAATTTCCCTTTCTTTCTGCTGAAGGGCACAAGCGTCTCTCATGTCCAGAAAGAGAGGATAGGCCAACCTCTTGCAACCCTGGTGGTCTTTGCTCACCAGAGTACACTTTTTCCTCCGACAGCAGCTTTTCTGTAGACTCTTCTCATTTATTTGCAGAAAGGCCATCTATAGGATTGTTTCCAGCAATGAATGTAAGCCCTGATTCAGACAGATGGGCTATCAATATGCTAGCTGATCAAATCCACTCCCTGGCTGAAGTCTTCTCTCAATACACCAAGCAAAGGTCTCAGGAGTCTCTTGGCATTCACTGGCCCGGGCATCCTGATGAGGCTGCCCCTCTAATGGCAAGACAGGACTTGGGGGCTAATGGAGCCATTGACTTTTCAGAAGAAATATCAGTGGATGAAGAAACCATCACCAGTATTTTAAACAACTTCTCAGATCATGATGCCCAGAACCAAGCCAGCTTTGAACAGAGACCAACGGGCCATTTTCACTTAGCAAATACCCAGTTGCAGCTTTCTATGTACCAGACTCTTATACCAGAAACAACTCCTTTGTCTTTCTCTGTATCGTCCGAGTTTGATCTGCCTGATTCCCAGTGGGATGGAAAATTCTATAACACATATCAGCAAGGTATGGCTCCCCTATTATCACAGTAGTACCATTTGAAAACAATACAACCACTGAAGTTCATGTGATCCTGCACAGACTTTGTCATGTTTGACTTAGGGTAGCATCTGATGGGGTTTTTTTTAAATGAAATCCACTTTGCACTCCCATACGTATACTATCTCTCAGTGTCTACACACAGATAGACACCACACTGTTTTCTTTTAGGATAAACAATGTTATGCAAAAATGAAGAAAAAGAATATGTGATAGTAAATCAAAGAAATTATAAGAGAAGAAAAAAACAGGGAACAGAGCTTATCACTATTCACTAAAGATTTCTACATTTTTATACATTCTCAACAATCAACATGACACTGGTTCACACCTTTTTCTATGCTAGTACTTTCATTCTTAATCACTTCAAAGCTTTCCTGCAGTTCCATCTCACAAATTCAGATTATCTTCCCATAGTCTTCACCACATAGATCCATAGATGTTCATTTCTATTGCCACTATCATAGACTCTTGGTTAATAGAGTCTTTCGTATAATGCTTTTAACAAGATAACATGCAGATTAAGTTCCAGTCTTAATCATACCCACTCCACATTGAGCATTCCCTGCTCATACTAAGAATAGTTTGCTTGTTTGTTTTTAATCATTTACTTGTATCTGATACTTGGTGACTCTATAACGTGCTCTCCATGTTATCCTGTCAAGCACAGCTTCTTTCCATTGCTGTATGATTTGATATTACCAAGCCAGTGTTTTCTCCTTGCCTCTTCTTTGTCCACTAATTATTCCTAGCATCACTGCCTTCTCCAATGAATTTGCATGCATAACATGGCCAATATACTTTAATAATACTGTAACAACACTATCATAAAAACAGTATTAGGCAATTTGGGTCTATTTAACACAAACATGTTCATATTACTTTAAGCAAGAGGGATCTCTATTCTAGACACTATCTTTCAAATTTTGGATGAATTATTTATCTCATCCAGCAACCCGTCACTTTCATTTGTCTGAAAATCTGATAAGATCCAAAAGAGAAGAAGTAAGGATAGAATTATTCTAAGGGGTTATGATGTAAACTAGCCAGTCTTTGGATTGGGTCATGTATAAATGTGTGAAAATAAAGTATATATATTGGACAAGAGGTTTCTTGGAGAAGACATTGTAGTTAACATTCTGTCAAATAAATATTGCTTAGGTTTGTCAGATGACAATTCTGGAAAGAACACAGCAGCCCCCCAACTGAAGGTTTCCTGTGGTACTTCACTGCAGCAAAACTCACAAGAGCTTATGACAGGTTAAAACTCTGTCAGTATATTCTCCCTGTAAGACTTTGCTGCAAGCAAGTTGCAGCTTTGGTCATGCAGGGTTGATTTTTAAAAATACAAGAACTCAGTGTTTGGCTGAAACAGTGCCTCCAAAAAGTATGCTTGGGAAGAAATTAGGGACCCAGAGGAATACAGTTAGTCCTCAACTTACAACAGTTCATTTAGTGACTGTTCGAAGTTACAATGGCACTGGAAACAAGTGACATGACCATTCTTTGCACTTATGACCATTACAGAATCCCCCTGGTCATGTGATTTACATTCAGATGCTTGACAACTGGGTCCTATTTATGACAGTTGCAGTATCTTGGGGGTCATGTGATCCCCTTTTTTGACCTTCTGGCTTGCACAGTCAATGAGAAAGCCAGATTCACTTAACGGTGGTGTTACTAATGTAACCACCACAGCGATACACTTAAGAAATGTGGCAAGGCAAGTCGTTACACGGGGGCAAAACTCACTTACGAAATGTCTCACTGAGCAACATAAATTTTGGGCTCAATTGGGGCCGTAAATCAAGAATAACCTGTATTCCATCCCAATCAGTTCCCAGCCTCAGGTTTGAAGGGGAAAGAAAGAAATCCCCGGGGACTGCCATCTATCTAACTGGGCAAGCGTGCCCTTCCCTGTTCTTCTTCCACTCCACAGGGGTCCGATCCGAGGAAGCCGCCCTCTCCCGTTGACCCCTCGGCCTGTCAGCGATTGCAAATCAGCCAGGCGCGCCTTCCGGCATGACTTGGCTCCCACCGATTTCCGTGGGCGCCGATTGGGAATCAATCACTGGTGATCGTGGCGTGACAGTTCAGACGACGAACGAAGCTTCCTGGCCCCGAGGAAAGGATGGAAGGGAATTGGCATCAAATCAAGGCACCGGAGAGAGCCGAACTACCCCAGTTGCTTTGCTGTTCCTTCCTGATGCTGCGGAAAACAAACCGAAATGACTGCAGCTAACCATTTGCCCCAGAGCAGTGTTTCCCAACCTCAACAAATTTAAGAGGCCTGGACTTCAACTCCCAGAATTCCCCAGCCAGCATTGCTGGCTGGGGAATTCT
>JAEANM010013395.1:0-14415 GCA_017656035.1 Myanophis thanlyinensis | reverse complement strand
AAAATTGGATTAAATTTAAATTAAAACCCAAGGTATCAGACCAGGCCGGCTCGTTGAAATAAATGGGTCTTCAGGGCACGTCGGAAACACCAGAGATCCGTTATAATACGGATCTCCGGAGGGAGTTCATTCCACAGGGTGGGTGCTGCCATAGAAAAGGCCCGTACACTCAGGGCTGTCAGATGACACCGTCCCGACGATGGAACCCCGAGGAAGCCAACCCTATGGGAGCGCACTGGTCGGCTGGAGGCTGATGATAGCAACAGGCGGTCCCATAAGTACCCGGGTCCCAAACCATGGAGCGCTTTAAAAGTAAACACCAACACCTTGAACTGCACCTGGAAGGCCACAGGCAGCCAGTGCAGCTCATGCAGGAAGGGTGTAACATGGGAGCACCTAGGAGCTCCCATAATTACCGGCGCGGCCGCATTCTGGACCAACTGCAGCCTCCGGATGCTCTTCAAGGGGAGCCCCATGTAGAGACCTAAAAATGACAATAAATTACTTAATATAGTTATTGTAAATAAGATCTATGAAAGAGGGACTTCTGTCGTTACAATATGACCTGATATGAGACTGGGATAACCAATCTTTAATAAATACTTGCATCTTGTGTAAGATAATGATGCTGAAACAGAAACATGAAAAGAGCGTTACAAGTTTTCAAAAGTTGTTTTGGCTATTTAATAAAAATCTTAACTATACAAAGGCTTTCAATTTTTAATTTTTTTTTATTATAAATATGTGTACTTATTATCTTCCATATTCTTTTATAGCTGATTTTGGAGTAGCAGCACAAATAACAGCTACAATCGCAAAAAGGAAATCTTTCATTGGAACCCCATACTGGTAATTTACTTTTATTCCACAGATCCCTGGCCATTTTTGAACTAATGAACATTTAATATTTTGAGACTATTAAACAAAATGACTAAGCAAGGCGTTTAATTAGTAAAGCAATGGCCAATTACAAATGCTACATTATTAAAAACTGGACAGTTGCAAAACACCAATTTGCTAGAAACAAACTTGGAGGATTACTCCTTGTCAGTATATCCAGTGTATCTACCAGCCCAGGATATTCATTATCTATCCTTTTTTTTTTTTTTGGTGGAGGGCAGGTTGGCCAATATATAAAACCAGTTTCTGCATTTTTAATTTACCTTTCATTTTCATTCTATATTATTTTTTTCTTTTATTTTTTAGGAATGCCTGTGCTATAGAGAGAGAAGTGGGTGTGGGAGGGCCCTAGAACATATATTGGAAAGAAATATAATTCTTGAGATTGGTGTATTGCTTTGCAACTGACCAGCTTCTTTTTAAATTTTGTTTACTATTAAAATAATGTTTAAAACATTTTACAAGTCGAAGTACTGGAAGCATTCTGGGTACCAAGAGAGGCTTCCATGGATATCCTGGTTTCCATGGATATCCTGGAATCTAATACTAAAATTCAAGCTCATTTTCCATTTGTGCGGTAGAGGTTGAGAATGTCTTTTGCCTATGTTGTTAACTGACTTGTATGTGGTAATATCCTTGTGTGGATGCCTACAGTTATATGGAAGCCTACAGTATGTTAAGCAAAGCTGAGGAGGTCTATTGCTCAGAAGCAAAATAGATTTGTGTAATTTTACAATTACATTAACAGTAATTGTAAAGTTCTGTCACAACATTAATATCAAGTATTAGTCTGATCTATTATTATACCTTTAACAAGAATGATATAACAAAGGAAAAGTTTTTTTCTGAGATGGAGAGGAGCATTGCAGCTAAATTTGGTATTCATAGAGATAGAAGAGCAATTGAACTATATCTTAGCTTTCTTGTCAGTCATTAGTCTTTTAACTATCACCCAAATAGATTTTAAAATGTTAGGATGAAATGACATCTTGGAATCGAGGAATAAGCATGCATTTTACAAGTCATTTTTCTGTTTTTTAGGATGGCACCTGAGGTTGCTGCTGTTGAAAGGAAAGGTGGATATAATCAACTTTGTGACCTTTGGGCTGTTGGGATTACTGCTATAGAACTAGCAGAACTTCAGCCTCCAATGTTTGATTTGCATCCCATGAGGTGAGTAAGTAATAGTAAGCTCTAATAACTCTGTGGCTAGAGAGTGTGTTCTAGTGGTTGAAAATAGTACTACTGTTGATTATATTTGTTGCTCATACAACCAAATTTTGTTCAAGATTGTAGAAATAAGAAAAAGCAGAATGATGTGAATTCAAATACCTAATATATAGCAGCTAAGAAAAAGAGACAATTTAAAAAGATAGTTTATATTTGACTATAATGATTGTAATAAAGTATTTTAATAGATAATACCAGAATGTGGAATATATTAAGGACAACCTCCAGATTTTTAACCTAAGCACCAAAATTTAAAATAAAATTCACAAATGTTAGTTGTGTGATTTCTGGCTATTTTTATTCTATTAAAAGCTTGAAATGATTTATGTCTGTATGTATTGTCTGTATGTATGTATGCATATCTGTATGTATACATGTACATATCCTGCATCAAAATTAATGGTATGATATGAGGTATTTGGGAGTACAATAAAGCTGGAAATGCATAGACTAATTTTCATAGAGGCAAGACACTTGAATTTCTGGCTTGAAAACACTACAATTTAGAAATTGCTTTACATTGGTCTGAAATATTTGGCCTTGTTCATTTGATACATATTATGATATCATTTAATATTTCTGAGGTCCCCAGATAGAAGGAAAAATGAAGATCAGACCCTTAACTGAAAAAGGTAGCTTACATATTTAGAGTTCATAAAAGCTTAGACTAGAAATGGTAATGGATTAGATCAGGAGTCCCTGACTCCTAGGCCACAGCCCATTTGGAACTGGGCCATGCCAGTAGGAGGTGAGCATGCATGCGCTCACAGCCCTACTCTCTCAGTTCTTAGTCAGTGTACTCTACATAGGCTTGCCCTTTAAGAACATCCAAAAACTGCAGCTGGTCTAGATCAAATTAATCAAATCAAATTTTATTAATCACATACACATGGTATAAAATGCAGTGAAATGTGTATGCAACTGCTCGTGACTGTAGGTAGTAGAACATTACAGTGGCATTATAGCAATTGATGCACCTCAATATGCCAATGTATGCCAACTCAGCAAACTGCATTGGCTCCTAAAAGTTCTGGGTATAATTCAAATGATTATTCAATTTGGAATTGAGCTGGAAGGGACCTTGGAGGTCTTCTTGTCCACCCCCCTGCCCAAGCAGGAGATCTCATACTACCTTAGACAAATGGTTGTCTGATCTCTTCTTGAAAACTTCCAGTGATGGAGCACCCACATCTTCTGAAGGCAATTGTTTCCACTGCTTAATTATTCTCACTATCAGGGAATTTCTCCTTATTTCTAGGTTGCTTCTCCCTTTTATTAGTTTCCTTCCATAGCTTCTTGTTCTGCGTTCAGATGCTTTGGAGAACAGGTTGATCCTCTTTTCTCTGTGTCAGCCTCTTGTTGGAAGAAACCCGTCTGGGTTCAGTTTTAAGTGGGGAGAAAAACACTGGAAACATGGAGGCTGGTTGGAAAGATGGTTTATTATTGAACAGGACCACATGGGTTGAAGTCCTGGGTAGTTGAACACATGGGGGGGGGGAGAGAGAGAGGGGGGGGAGATTTATACTCTCTCTTGGGCTTTGAACTTGAGCTTTCTATAGCAGGGGCATGTATCCTATTGGCTGTCAGACTCCAATGGGGCCATATGGGGTCATAGGTCATGAATCAAGTTTGTTGAAGCCTTGGGCTGATGCAATGATGGGGCTTTGTTATGCAGTTTCTATTGTGGCTGAATGGCTTTGCCCTGAAGGGGCTGGAGCTGAACGACTAATTGTCTTGTAGATAGGCTGGCCCAGTCCTGCTGGGGCTATTAACAAAGGTGGGGACTGCTTTCCAAAAGCATGTTTCTCCTTTAGAGAAATATAATAATCTACCATTTTAATATTTCTCAAAATATTTCATTCTTCTAGGAGGGGTGGGTGCTAACTTTCTGCACCCTCAAAATACTGGAACCCTGCTATCCTGTCATCCCTAGTCCTTTTCGTCATTAAACTAGACATGCCCAATTCCAGCAACCATTCTTTATGTGTTTTATCCTTCAGTTCCCTAATAGCAATAGCAATAGCACTTAGACATATATACCGCTTTGTAGTGCTTTTCAGCCCCTCCCCCCCGATTTACAGAGTTAGCATATTGCCCCCAACAATGTAAGTCCTCATTTTACCATCTTGGAAGGATGGAAGGCTGAGTCAACCTTGAGCCTGGTGGGATTTGAACCAGCAGTCAGCAGAAGTACTGCACTACTGCAGTACTGCACTCTAACCACTGCGCCACCATCCTTTTTGTCGCTCTTCTCTGCTCTCTACTTTTCTTGCAGCCATTTCCTCTATTTCGCTCCTGCATCCTATCTGAAGAGCAGCCCCCCACCTGGCTTCTTTTTCCAGGCTCCCATCCTCCACAGCCACCAGCATGGCCAGGGTCGTCCAACTTCTCCCAGGGTGGATCCTGGCAGCCATACCTTGACCAGGACCCCACTATGAGTGAAGGAGACCCCTCCGGCGGCCCCATCTCTGTCCATCTTCGGCCTCTTCCATTTGGGCTTCCCTGCGGCCTACAACCGGGTTCCTGGGCCTGTTGCCCTATCCGTCATGCCCCCATAAATGCTGATAATCACTTATAAAGTTGGTGCTTTATATGTGCTGGTACCAGACCAGATTATTTATAGAACCACTTATATCCCATTAATTTCTGCCTATCCCACAAGACTGCCCAGGTGAACTTATTTCAAGTCTTTCCTTTGAAGCATCATCTAATAATAACTTATTCTGATGCTGTCCTCTGGAATAAGTTCCCTGCTAAGATTTGAGTGACCCTTTTGTAGATACTTAAACACAAGAGTTTGCTTTGTCAGGGTTCCAAGTAACACCCCCAATGTAATAAAAAGCCTGGGAATCCAGTATTCCTTAGAATGAGATTTTATTGACATCATATTGGCACATCTGGAGAAAACCTGAATCTGAATTCCTGTGTTTTCTCCGCTCAAAGTAAAGTCAGAGTTTCTTCCCCTAAATCGTCACATGCCACCCTCTTCTCCAATCCACTTAGGGCAGCATCAAAGGGTCATCTTCTGATTCTCCCTTTGCTGGTGCAGGCTAGACATCCTTGATTCCCACGGGAAAGAATGCTGTGGTGATAAGACACTCAGCCAATACGCAAGTCCACAACTCCCATACACAATTCCTAAAGCATGGTGTGGCAAGCCTAAAAGAGAAACTACCTAAATTCAAAGAGAATTAAAAAGAGAAAAAAATATTCAAAGAGCCCTTTTAGGTTTGACATGTCTCTTATTTATTGGACCAAGATGGTAGATGATTGGTATGATGAGCTGCTTCTGTTTCAAGAGTGAGTATTTGCTATACCTACCCTCAGCTACATGCTGATCTTTATAAGATGTTCAGTGTTATATGAGAGTTTATTTATAGTTATTTATAATTTGTTTTTTTTATGCTTAATGATATGCTCCATTCAGAGTTGCAAATTGTGATTGGGGCAATCTTACAAACTCATGAAATGAAAAGATATAATACTGCATGCAAACACAGTTATAAAGTTTCCAGGAAGCCTAACTATCCTAATTTATCAAAGCTTTTTCAAATTTCTTTCTTAAAAGAAAGATTGACTGCTGGCTTAGTTTTCGCTGAAAGTAATTTTTTCTTCTCTTTTCCACCTTCTGAAGATATAGGGCCCATTGAGAATTATCTTTTTCTTGCTAAAGGCAAATACAGTGTTGCTTCTCTGCGTGCAAGTCAACTTGTGACAGGAATTTTGTAGAAGTAACCACTTTTCTTCTTTTTCAGAGCACTGTTTTTAATGTCAAAAAGCAACTTTCAGCCTCCCAAACTAAAGGACAAAATGAAATGGTAAATATTACAAAAATAAACATTGAGATCTTATGCACCGGAGATGAATTCTTTGTATGTCTAATCACTTTATGTGGCCAATAAAGAATTCTGATTCTAATTCTAATATAGTTGCATTATATTAGTTACTGTAAACATTAACTGTCTTTCTAAATACTATAATTTTGTGTTAAAGGTCAAATAGTTTTCATCATTTTGTCAAAATGGCACTTACAAAGAATCCTAAAAAAAGGCCTACAGCTGAGAAACTATTACAGGTATAGATGACTTTTCTATCCTTTTCCAAACTGTTTAAAATTATATATCCACTTTAGGTGTGGGAAGAAAGCTTTCAATAGGAGAAGCTGGAAAAATTCAACATCTAATTTAAACACGTTAGTTGGAGCTTCTTATTTTCCTTGTTAGTGGTGATGGATTTTCTTTGTTAGGTTTTATTAAGTGCATTTACTGCTAGGCAGCGCAATAGGTGATATGCCAAAAGAATCCCTTTGTCCAAAATCTGTGATATGTGCCAAGTCCTGGATGATATATGTTTAACCAGCAACCAACCAGGCCTTGAAAAAACGTGATCTATAGGCTAAGGAGCCATATGTGCTATCATCTGAACTTGGTTTGACTACAACCACTCCTCAGCTTGGATAGTATTAAGCTACCCATCCCTTTTCTTACAGTGCTTGTAAAGTGTCCCCTGCCAATAATAATTTTAATAGTTTTCCTGGGATTACCATACGATCAGGTAGCTTAATCTTATTCTTCCCATAGTTTAAAAACATAGAAAACTGAGGTAGCATTGTTAGCTTATGTTGCAAAGCATGGAAAATTTTGAAATTATCTCTGTTGGCTATTTAGAATTCATTCAGAATGTTTTGAGAAGTCAGTTCATATTAAGGATTAAGGATAATTTTTGTTTAATGCTTTCACTGTTTTTATAATGTTATCAGCCACCCAGTGTAACTCAACAATGAGAGGGACAGTATATAAATTTAATAAATAAAATTGCAACATTCAAATTATCATTCAAATATCTTTCATATACTTACCTATTGCATTTTGTATTTTAAGCACCCTTTTGTTACCCAGCCTTTAAGCCGGACTCTTGCTATTGAACTATTGGATAAAATGAATAATCCTGATCATTCCACCTATCATGATTTTGATGATGATGATCCTGAGGTAAGAATATCATTTAAATATAACTTTGATAGTTAAACATTTAGATATATAATCAATCTGATATAAGTATTTAAAACACACTGTTTTACAGCAAGAGCAAGTAACTTGTCTTCAGTAAGTTTAAATTACTTAGCATATTTTATTTAATTTGGAAAATTTATATTGCTGCCTACTCACTCACAGCGACTCAAGGTGGCTTACAGGAAATAAAAACACAATATAAAAGAAATCAAAATAATAAAACAATAACCCCCAACCCATTACAAAGCATATTTCTAATGCTTTTCACTATAAACCCAGTAGTGGAAATTATAATATAATATATCTGAAGAGCACCAGACTTCCTGACCTCATACTTACATCCCTACGATATTTAACATAATTTTTAAGTTAGCATAGTCTATGCAGATTGGACTATAGTCCCATCATCCTCAGCCAAGAAGGCCATTTTAAAACTATGTGCATATTTCTGTTTGATGCTATACATTCTTCTTTAGTGGAGAATCTCTTTGTAAATTCACAATTAACAATGAGACTGAATTCCTGTTAGGAAAAAAGATTTTGTTGAAAGAATACTATGCTTTCTCAATCTGTGTTTTATAATACTGAATTCAAAAATAAAATCTTCAAAAACAAACCTAATAATTAGGATAGACTCTTTTGCCCTTATCACAAAGATCCAGTAGGATGTCTGGAAATACATGCAATAGCCATGAAATACCAGAAATGTTCTAATCCAGCATAGCAGCCAGTGTTTATAGTTTATTTCAGTATTTTAAAAGCTATAGCTTGATGCATAATAACCCCCAACCCATTACACTATATGTCCTTATATTTATACATTGTGTTTTGCTTGACAAAGTACAGATCATCTTCTTTCGGCTGTTCCCGTTAGGGTTCACCACAGCGAATCATCTATTTCCACCCATCTCTATTCTCAGCATCCTCTACTCTCACCCCAATTAACTTCATGCTGACAAAGTATAGATAATTCTTAAATTATTCTTATTATAATTCTTAAATTATAAATCTTGTCCAAGTTTTTAGCAAGTGTTGACTTATTTATTTATTTATTTATTTATTTATTTATTTATTTATTATATACCGCCCCCTCTCCCCTGGCTAAAATTCCTGATATATGCAAATTTATTGTTTTTAGCTTTTTGAAAAAAATTAAAATAACCTAGGACAAATTTTCACAGGATAACAACAAAAATTCAGTCCCTTAAATAACTATGAATGTATTGAGATGAATTAATACTGCTTATTATAGAATATAGTGCAAGAATGCATAAATGAAGCATAGTTCTTAGAATGGTTAAAACCACGGTCCCTTGTGCAAGATGTGCAAGGAGCAGTTTCCAAAGTAAATTAACTTTTATTAGGTACCTTCAATTTTCAAATTTGGAAAGTATCAATTAAAGGAGATATTAAAATAATACTTTTATTATCTTTGATTCTGTAACTTAATGTCCGAAATAGCATTTACTTGTAATTTAAAATGAACTTATTTAAAGGAATTTGTAATTTAGAATGAACTTATTTAAAAAAACAATAACTAGAAAAGAATGAACAAATAGTTTTGAAGAGAGGAAGAGAACTTCCCTTGCTTCTCACCTGTTTGTTTTCATTTTTTCCATGCAGTTAATTTAATTAACTTGTCCAGGGAGTTCTGATGGTGGATTGGAAACAACAAGGGAAAAGATGCTTTCCTAATAAAGGATAATTCTTTCAAAATCCAAAGATAATATGTTCCCTTTTTCCCTTTGAAAAGTCTTGCCTAAGGCCTTCCTTGAATTGGCTATAGGTGTAAGAATTACGACTTTGCCAAATACATCCCGGTGGGTAATGTTTATTATATGAAGTAGCAGAATGTTTAAACCAGATGTGACTTTCCACTGGGAATTAATGAAAATTTTGGAGTAGTTGTCTTAATCTGAAAATCAAAATTACTTCTTTCTTCCCAGGATGTCATTGTTTGAAACTGATTTTAAATTTGAGTTTCAGTAGATCACAAAAATATCTTGCACTGTAATTTTTAAAGTGGGGAAAATTTTATTCATTTTTAATGAATATTTAATACAATATTTTCCCAGCCTCTTGTACCTCATAGAATTCACTCAACAAGTAGAAATGTGAGAGAAGAAAAAACACGCTCTGAAATAAACTGTAAGTAGAATCAATCATTGTAAATTAATCTGAATTAACTAATCATATTTGCATGTCTAGTTCATGTTGGGTATTTGCCATCTCTTTTTGATTAGGCATCCTAATTTAGCATATTAGTTTAATTTTGAAATGCAAACAGTCAGTACCAGCCTTGTGAGGTAGTCCAGAAAAGAAGCACACCTAGAAGTACTAGTTCTTACTTTATTCTAATACTATAGTAACAGAATCGTCCAAATCTGAATGTATATACCCTTTATAGTCCAAGAAATTTTGTGAGAGATTTCCCGCACCTACATTCCTTCTGTAGACTCAGGTGCTACTTGTCTAAACGTTATCTAGTCTGCAGCTCTTCCACTTTTCTTCCAAGGTTCATTCTCATATAATATTACACTGAACAAGAAAAAGGAGACAGAAAAATAAGTTTAGTGGTAGTTCAAAGATCTTCTTGTACTTTTACAACACAATCAAATGTATGTTTATTATTCTGAAGTATGAACTGCTGAATTGCGTGATTTACTCCCTAAGCAAGTATATTAAACCTTGCTTCCCTCTTGTGAGTTATGGGCATCGGTTCTTCACACCAATCACCTGCTTAGGTGAAAAGGCAATAGTTCCTATTGAGTTTGTGCAGTCAAAAGTGGTAGAGCTAATTAAGGAGATACTTTTATTTGTTTATATGCTGATGGGGATGTGAATCTCACAGTTTTTTCAACTAAGCTTCATTAATTATCTTTATAGTTTTGAGTTGTTTTTGTTGTTATTTATAGCCGAGATAGCTCATTTGGGCTTCTATTTTGTTTTTATTCCTGGGGGGATTTTTTTGCTGTGTTTCTTAGTCTCCCAAAAATAATAATGCAATAATTTGGAAAATCAGCGGGAGAATATTTAACCATTTCTTATCACTTATTCTTTTTAATAGTTGGTCAAGTAAAATTTGATCCTCCTTTAAGAAAGGAGACAGAGCCACATCATGAGTTCGTAAGTAACGCAACTGTATTAGATTTCTTCTCTAAAATATGTGAATGGTAAAATCTATATGTATGTGAAATCTTATGTATAGTTTGAGAATTTTAAAATTTAATCAGCAATGGCTATAAGTATTGCCACTCGAAGGGGCGATTTCCTCAGCTTTACCATTTTGTCTCCACTTCTTTCCATTTCTTTACCATAGGATGCAATAAAAACAGGAGGTATTTCTCCTTTGCCAACTGTAAAGTTGAAGCTTTATTTTGAACAGGAGATAGGAAAGGAGTGTGGATGGGGGATGGGATTTGGTGTATGGTAACTGCATTCTATAACAACTGGAAATGCAAATTTCTAGAAAGATTGAAATAATTCTGGGAAAAGCATACAAACTTCATATTGTAAACTATATCTTCTAAACTATGTGGAATCATTTCTTATTGTGGTGGAGGAAGAAGGGAGGGAGGGAAATCAGCTATGAGGAGTTGCTACACTAACTTAATCAGTATCCCATCATATTCAATATATCTATCTATTTTTGAATTACCCTTTGTAATTATCTCTCAGGACAAAAGAATTCTTGCATCAGAAGATAGATATCTCTTATTTCAGCTTGTGTCAATTTATTTTCTACTTCCTTTGGAGCACATTTTAGCTTGATGTATTGCTAAAATGAGATTGACTCAGGGATAGGAAAAACCAGCTTGCTAAAACAGCTTTTTGTGAAGCATTATATTCATTTAGTACTTCATCTTTCCCCGAGTTATCAGGATCTTTGGTTATTATATAGATACTGTTATGTTTTATGTACTAAAAGAAAACATACTGAATTGCTGTCGTATTTAATTTAGTAAATTTCCATTTGCTAATTGAGTGTTATGCAAACAGAGAGCAAGCCGATAAAGCTAGTAATGTTTCCATTCTTTAACAATTAATATCTAGTTTAATTTTTTTTCCTTTTTGTTCACAGTCTCATAGTGATAGAATGCTGACTAAACTGTCAGTTGGTCCATATGATTCAGTATAGTATACACCATATATAATCAAGCAATCCTGCAGCCTTTCAAAGGTACTGGTACATAATTGCAAGAAGAATAATGTGGAAAGGGAGATCTTAGCACATTTTCTTTCCCGTTTAAATTGCAAAATGCTGCTAGCTGAAGATGGACAGAGTAAGATAATTTTAGAAAGAAATGAGAGACAAAGCTTGAGCATCTAATAGAGCCAAAGATCAGCACTACGTTTGGCTTTTAAATAGCATGAGTGCTTATTCTACATAGTGGATAGATAGTGGAGAATAAGGATGGTGGAAAAATTCTTAATTGAGGCTACAACTGTGACAAAAAAGGAAATGGGATAGCCTAAAACAAGTGACAAACTCCTAGTTTGCGGACAATTTTAAGGAGTAATAACAGTAGCCATGTGTTAAGTTAAGCAATTTACTCCATCCAGGTTATTAGAAAGTGGATTTTAATTCTTGCAAGGTTCTTTCTGTTTTTGTTGTGCAACTCATCATAGTTCAGAGCTTTATCTCATTCAGACACTTTCCCATCCCTCCAGGACAGAGGAGATGAGGACTGAGGGGAATAGTTAGAATTCATCCACCAATACTGTCCATTCTGAACTTGTTTATATCCTTCCTACATATTTTATTTCATGCATCTTTACTGATTTTTTAATTAAAATTCATTGAGAAATGATTCTCATTTGCCTTAGACATACTTTTTCATCTCTTACATTGCTTCTGCTAATAGTTTGTTTTAGTCTCTGATAAGCAATATTTGTCAGGAGTCCTATTTTATAATTCAAGGTTCCTGTACAGATAATTATTGCTATAAGTATAGCTATGCAGATGGTTTTTAAACTGGTTTGTACACTTGGTATGTACTTATATCCACCAAAAAACCAAAATTTACCTAATTTCAAAAGAATGTACTGGACAATCACCATACACAGTATACATTCATATTAATTCATACAAACAGTAATCTTCATTGTATTAGCAGCTCTAAGCTCAGTTTATCAATTAATTTGCTTTCTTGTCTACAACCTTCATTTGATTGGCGTCATTTTTCCATTTCAGCATTTCATTATTTTCCAAACAATTTCAAATAGTTTTTTTTCTGATTTGGAATCTCCATTAATTTTTATTTTCTTGAGGAATGTGAAAGCTGATACTTTTGGAGCAATCCAAAATCAGTTAGAGCAAACATTGAAGTACTGTATTTATCTAAACCAATATATATTTCTTGCTTTTAGTAACTGTGACAGTGGTGGGTCATAGACTTGGCATAGGTTTTGCTGTTATTCTGAGAGTGGCATGAAGGTATTCAGAGTTATCTGCAATCTCACTTTCATTGATGTTTAAGTCAGAACTCTCATAAAACAACTTTTCTGTACATCTTTTTAGTATAAAGCCCAGTTATAACAATAAATGTTAAATAAATAAATTGGATATCTTCAACAATTTCTCAGTCTGAAGAGTAGCCTGGGACATTCAGCAGCAGTGTTGAATCTAAACGAAAACTATTTTACTTTCTATAACTATTTATAGTGCTTGATAGTTTCCCTCTGTATTAAGGAAAAAACTGTTTAAGGAAAAACAAGCCACTCTTTTCTGCTATTGTAATTAAAGGTATAACTCTTTTTAAAAAAAACATAGATATTATTTTTACATGATTCATTCTCCTTTTGAAAGGAAGATTAGATGTTAACGATCTACCAAATTATTAACAAATTTATGATAACTTTCCAATTTAAATGGAAGTTATTTGGGGAAGGCGTTAACTTCAGATAGAGTATATGGAATCAGCTTCCAATAGACACATTTTATAGTTATAGAATTCAACTAGATTATTAATTCAGTAGTTGGCTGTTTGTTAATTTAATATTTTTATTTTACTTATTTTAAACTCCTAAGAAACTCTTGGTCTTAAACAATTTTTAAAGCTTGGTCTTAAACAGTTTTCTTATTCTCATTCAATAGCTTTTTGAAGTCATACATATTTGGGTAATTAAGTGTGTGGATCACATTTGCTTTATTCAATGAACTTCTATTTTTAATTTTGGAGAAGGGCAGTAAAGGAAGGAGGAACAGAGGGAGGAAAGAGACAAAAATGAAATGACATCCTTTTCATCTGCTGTTACATTTGTTTTAAGCCATAACTGCACCTTCGATATTACACTTACCCAACTGTTATTTATGTAGACTTCTAAAAACTACTAAATAGTAAGTCCGCTATTATGCAAAATGTCCCTTTATACTTGGGTTTCTTTTAGTCTAGAAGTAATTAACTTGAGTTTCTGGTTTTATCTGATAAACAGCTTGACAGTAACGATTTTTTGGACAGTTCAGAAGAAATATACTACTCTGCAAGATCTAATCTGGTATTTTCATCTATTGCTTTTTCTTTGTCAGTGTATGTGTGTGTTGTTTTTAAAAATTAAATATTTTGTCCAGTTCTTGTGTTGCTTTCACCATTTGTAGTCAAATTCAGTAAAAAGTTCAACAATAAAATTATACATTTAAAGTGTAACAGTATTGATTTGTATATAATGGGCTGTATAATATCACATATTAAGATGAACCAATTTGAAATAATAAGAAATATTAGCCTTTAATTAAGAATCAGTTTGGTGTAATGATTAAGACATCAGACTAGAAACCAGGATAACATGAGTTCTAGTTGTGCCTTAGCACAAAGCCTGATGCATGACCTTGGGATAGTCACTAGGAAGGAAGCAGTCTCAAACTACTTCTAAAAAAATCTTGCCAAGAAAACTGCAGGGACTTTCTAGGCAGTCTCTGAGAATCAAACGTGATTGAACAGAAGAAAAAAAAGCATTTCAATAACTAAATGGTAAATGGTTAGATCAGATCCAGTCAACCACAGAATTTTGGCTGGAGGGATCCAGGAGAAGAGCCTTCTCTGCCATGGCTCCTGCCTTCTGGAATATTCTCCTCCCTGAGGTAACATTGACTCCCACCCTCCTAATGTTTCATAAGAGTCTTAAGATCTGGCTCTGACAGATCGTTTTGAGACCCAATGGAGGAGCTACACATTAGAAGTTGTTGACTAATTAAAATCTAATTCCACCTCCCCTCCCCATGTGGCCTGTTCCCGCCTTTGCCGTTTTGTGTTTGTTTGTTTGTTTGTTTGTT
>JAEANM010013394.1:0-14415 GCA_017656035.1 Myanophis thanlyinensis | reverse complement strand
CTTTTCTGCTTTGTGCTGTAGTCCACTATCAGCTCCTTTGTCTTGCTGGCATTGAGGAGGAGGTTGTTTTTCTGGCATTAGCTCTCCAGGTTCTTAATCTCATTTAGATAGGCCGTCTCGTTATTGGAGATCAGGCCTACCACAACGGTGTCATCAGCAAATTTAGTGGTGGTGGTGGAGTTAGTAGTGGCTGTGCAGTTGTACGTGTATAGGGAGTATAGCAGAGTGCTCAGAATGCAGCCCTGGGGGCTCCGGAGTTGAGGGTGAGTGAGGATGAGACATGCCCACTCATCCTTACAACCTGTGGTCTCCCTGTTAGAAAGTTGGAGATCCACCGATTTAGGGGTGGGCTGAGGCCCAGGTGTTTCAGTTTGCTGGTCAGTGTCAAGGGGATTATGGTGTTGACTGCTGAACTGTAATCCGCAAAGAGCATTTTGACGTAGTTTCCTTTTCCAGTGTCCAGATAAGTGAGTGAGGTGTGGAGGAGGTGGGAGATGACGTCATCTGTTGAGCGGTTATGTTGATAGGCAAACTATAGGGGGTCCAGTGTGTCCGGTAGTGAGGAGGTGATGAGGTCTCTGACTAGTCACTCGAAGCATTTCATTATTATAAAGGTTAGGGCAACGGGGCGATAGTCATTGAGGGTAGTGGGATGTGGTTTCTTGGGGACGGGGACGATGGTGGACTGTTTAAAGCACATAGGGATTGTTGAGTAGGGAGAGATTGAATATCTCTGTGAACACCGGAGCTAGTTGGTCTGCGCAGGATTTGAGGATGCAGCCTGGGATACCGTCCGGACCTGCTGCTTTCTTGGTGCTCACTCTTCTGAAGGCTCTCCTCACTTCGTGCTCGGTGATGGTGGATGTGATTCCGGTGGTGGCATCAGTGCCATATTACTCAGTTTCATATTGTCAAATGGCTTACTTGGGGCTTTTCAGGTGAATTAAAATTCAGCTTTTAAAATTGTTGGGTAGAAATTCTGGGAACAGGAACTCAAAACATCTGGAGTACTTCAAGTTGGAAGCAGAAACAGTATAAAAACTTGAGTCTGCTGGCTGTAGAATTCTGGGAGTTGAAGTCCACATATTGTAAAGTTTTCAAGGCTGAAAAACACTGCATAAAGCCATAATATGTACTCTGAGCATGAACTCAATTATGTTGGTTGCAAGAAAGAATATATCGGCTTAATATCAACCCAAACAATTGTAGCTTATAAAGTTAATAAAACTTTGTCAGTTCAGTATGGAAACTAAGCCTTCCCCTATATTTTTAAAAAGTATATTCAACAAGTATATTCTGATTATAACCATTCTGATGTGATTTTCGGGAGTTGTCCCAATATATGGGAAAGACAGTTTCTGAGAAACAAACAAACAAACAAAATAAGTTAAAGTAGTCATCTAATAATCACCTCTCCTTGAATCTGTTCATGTTGAAACTAAATCTTACAACCAATTGACCTTGTTTTTGGCAATAAGGATCCATCTGTTGCCTGATGGAACAGCTGAAGGGTTAGGGCTCTGATAGAAGAGTGTCACCATTAACTTTAGCTGTGTAATTTGAGGTAGCAATTCCAGCTAATTTTTATTAAAATAATAGTTTTAAACAACTTGTTCTTATAATTGCCAGTTTTAAATTGATTATGTGACATCAAAGTAACACCAGTTCTTTCCAGCTACTTTGATAGACCAGTTTTATGTTCCATCTGTACAATGTAAACAGCTATATCAGTAACAGTCTTAATTTAGCTTCGTATTTAGCTTTTCCATCTTCTGTGACTGCTCTACTGTGTATAATGTTCAGATTTGGGCAAGTATGAATATGACCCATTTATATCAATGGATAGAGTACATTGGGATATGCCAACTTTTTAGAGTTTAAGGAGGAATCCCCAATCTAAATTCTGAAGAAATTTGGTCCTCACTAAGTTATTTGGATATCTATGATGTTTAATAACAGTAACAATCCATTGTGGCACAATCATAGGAAGTCTATTAAACATTAAGAGGGATTATGTAGATTAAATTAAATTTGTATTTGTTGTCAATCCATTGATAGTATTATTTGTAATTTGTAAAATGCCAGTCTGTTGATAGTGTTAGCAAAAATGCACATGGAAAAACATAGTACAGTGCTTGCAGCTGAATATTAAATGCGAAATTTGGGAAAATTTGTGTTGGTAGATTTCTAGACCACAAAATACATATTATTTCACTTGGTGTCTGTTTTGCTTAAAAATAATTGAAATGTTGTGAATTCTCAAATCTCAAATGCACCTTTGAAATCAATAACATTTCTGAGTTCATTGTAACTTTGGCTGGGATCAGGATGTGTTCAGTACATGGATATATTTAGTGAAATGTCTTTTTTTTTTGCTATAAATTTATTTAGGCAATTTACATATTTATTTATTTATTCAAATTTTTAAACCGCCTCTCTCCCGAGAGGGGACTCAGGGCAGTGTACAACCATCAAAAAACAAGGCAATGAATCAACAACAATTAAAAACAGATTAAAAAATAAAGTGATTGATTAAGATTATAAAATTATAAAAATTTCAAATTTAAAAAATTTATTACAACCCCAAAATTAATGCTAGGCCAGACCGGCCTGTTGAAACAAATGGGTCTTTAATGCGTGGCGGAAGGTCCGCATAGCCACTCATCTTAAACTAGCACTTGCAAAACAAACAGTATTTATCCTGATTTTCAGGAGAGAAACTTTAGGGCGAGCAATAGGAAGGATGATATTGTTTAAAATGGGGGTCACCACCCCTGGACTGATAACAGTCTGTGGCCTGTTAGGAATTAGATCATGCAAGTGAGCAAAGCTTCATTTGCACATGTATAGGATCTAGATGCACAAAACACCACCACCACCCAGTTCCTGAAAAAATTGTTTTCCACGGAACCTGTCCCTGGTGCCCGTTTATAACACTGAGATAAACTCAAGAAAACTAAGTGTTCATTTATATAAGAATTAGCAGAAAATGCAGAATTCCATTTTAAAGCTTTTTTTAAAATGAAGAGGGTGGTGCTTTATTTAGCAATCAACTGATCTCTTAGTGAAACATGTAGTCTCAAGTCTTGTGGGTGGGTGAAGGATTTTTTCCCCCTTGGTTTGTCTTTCACACTTTCCAAATTACAGAGGTGGAAGAAGATTCCTTAGCCTGCATTTCCTTGAAGAATAGAATAGCAAAGATGATTGTAGCTCAGGAAATGGGGGCTTTTATCACATTGCTAAAGAATGTTCTGGCCAGATGGTTTTGCAGCTGTGTTGTGCCCACATAATAAATTATTGGTGGCATAAAGCTTTAAAGCAAAACACAGTATTTTAAGTATGCTTGCTGCCCCTTTATTAAACCTTTATAAAAGCGAAGTGCAATGGTTCACATACTTAATTGTGGAATGCATAGGAATGCAGTCTGTTTGGGATAATATTGGTCTTTTAACTGCAAAAAGATTTATTTAAGCTTGTGATTTTAAATTTGGAGTTCTGAAAATTTCATTTTTACTCTTTTACATTTGGAAATGGAAAGGAGATTACGGAGCTCCACATTAAAATACGCCATCAATTTATCTCCAAAAATTGTACTCCCCGTCTGCTTTTTATATATCATATATTAATATATTGAATTGTGGACTTACAATGTCAATATGCAAAACTGTTGCAGATCATAGTCACAAAATGCATTAATTTTGTTATTTGGTTTCTTTTGTTATTATAAGTTGGGAGTAGATTTTCAGGCCTTTGATGTTATTTCATGAGTTGCTGTGATGGTTTGGGTCCACTTGCCATTTTCCTTTAAATCTTTTCAAATCATCTAAACCTGGCTGAAGAATACTGATTTTGGCATTTTCGTATGAGATCACAAAATCTCACAAACATTTGGAAAATTGCAGCCTTAAAGAATAAAAGTTAAAGAAAAGTTTTAATTTTAATAAGTTATGGGGGCTTCTTGTTCTATTTTGGCAATGACAACTATCCTCTCTTCAAAGCATTTTAAGGCTTTCAAGATTGTTTCGTTCTCTGGAAGGCTGGAAACTAAATATGTAGGATTTTTATTTCTTGGCCACTTGTCTGACAGCTGTCTGTTCCCTCCAGCTGAAATAATTTTGTGCCTTTATCCTAATCCTTGCAAAGTAGAGAATGGACAACTTGCATTTTCTGAAACCAAATAAAGTACAGTGAATTGGAGACTCCCTGCAGTCTTTGAATTCCAGGCCACTGTGCCAGTTGTCCCATATTAGATTTCACTGTGTTAAGATTGGCTGCTGAAGTTTTTTCTCCACTCCTCTGTAAGGAAAGCTGAGACAGAGCTTAATTCTAGACTCTGACACTGGTTTCCCCAGTGCAGCTGGCACCATGGAGGTGCTTTAGACCAGCTTCAGCTAGCTCTGCAAGTCCCCTGCCTCCACTATGTTTCCTTTCACAAGATTTTGAGTACAGCAATTCAAGAAGAATCCCAGATGACCCCTTGCTTATTATCAAGTTTGTTACCTCTTGATTGTTGGAAAAAAATCTGAAATTCGCCAAGAAACAGCCAAGTGAATTCAAAAGAAAAAGCTTAAAACTTAGCAGGTTTATTTCTTTCTAACTTCAACGTAAATTACCAGCTCTTGTGTGTCCTTGACTGAGGCATGATCGTTCAGAGGAAACTGTATTAAGATCAGCATTGGTTGCCATGCCTGTGGGAAGAATTGAGTGTCCACCTTCTCCTTCTTTCCCCAGGGACAGCAATCATGAGTGCCAAGTGTGTAGGGTGACCGTGGTGGGCTTGTCAGCATATGCCAAGCACATCTCCAGCCAGTTGCACAAAGACGGCGTTGAAGCCCACGATGTCGACGAAGAGAAAGAAAAGACCGATGAAGAATACTTTGACAAGGAACTTATCCAATTAATACAGCAAAGAAATGAACAAAACCGGTGAGTCTTTTCACACTTCATTAATTTGCACTTTATGAAGTTCTTTAGGTTCTTTGAACAAAAGAAAATGCTTTTGAAAGTGCAGGGGTGCCTTCTGCATAGTCTCGAGTTGCATGTAGCTGGGAGAATTCCAACAACTGACACACTTGCTATTTTAAGTTTATGATTTAAAAGTGTTTTGGTTTTGGAATAATGCTTTTTAAATTAACAATTAAACCTGACTACTATTGATATAGCTTTCTCTGTGTGAAATAGCTGCAGATTTATTTTTTGCCACTTACATTTAAACCTACAGTACCTAATATGGATATTAAGATTATTCTATAAATATACTCTCTCAGTCATTCCTGTTGCACTTTACAAACTTTTGTCCAGGTCACAGTAACTAATTCTGCCACATTTATAACCCATTTTTATTATATCATACAAAATAAATGCTTTTGGCTTAATTGTGGAAACTTCACCCTTAGTTTTTATGGATATATAAAACCTGGAACTACAAGAATTGAGTTAAATTCATCATGCGTTTCAGGATGTAAATGCAGTTCTAATCAATTTCTTTCATTCTAGCATGTGTGTCTTTTTTAGGATTCGCTGTAAAAGAATGTATCGTATTTCAATCTTTGGAAGAGAAGAGCAGGGTAGCTCATTCAGAGTGATGTTTCAGTGGCAGCAAGCCAATGAGTGAAGCATTTTGCTTCGCGAAAGATTGAGACAGATATGTATTCCCCTGTGTCTGATGCAGCTGCTTTGCAGACTTTCCCAGATTGTATGCGTATGAAAGTACAAGCACTGAATTCCATTGTGACTGGTATTTAAGCAAAGCCTAGGAAAATTGCTGTGCCAAACCTTCAGGACAGTGTAACTGTTTTAAGAATTTTACTGTTGACAGTGCCAGAAAACATCCTTTCAGACAATTTGCAAAAATTGATTTTTGCAAATTGGCTTTTGTTTCACTACTTTTAATAATGTGCAATTTAAAGATCATGTATTTACTTTTGTTAAGTCGCAGACTGCATGGTAGAAATAATTTTATTTATGTGGTCACCAATTCTGTCCATTCTCCTCCTACTTCAAAATGTGATACTTCCCCCCTTTCCTTCCTTCCCTTGGTTGGAGAAAGAAGTCTATGAATCTGAAGAAATCCATTGTGTATCTGACTAAGCGAATTTCAGCATTGGTGTCTTCCATTTTATACAGAAGATTATTAAAAAGCTTTAATAAAGGTCTCCCCTATTCAGTTGTGACCAACTCAAAAAGGCTATCATTATTATTCATTTATTTATTTACATTATTTATATAGCCACCCTCTCAAATTGCCTCGGGGAAAAGCTCTGCACTTCCAATAAGATCTGACAGGGTCCCAACTTTTAAGTAATTCTAACAGAAAAGGTAACCTTTCTGTTGCTGTGTTTGTCCCCCAAAGATATGGATAGTGTTGATCCTGCTTGCTTTCCCCCCAGTCATTGAATCAGGAGGATTTGGACTCCTGCCAGTTGTGGTTATGTGTCTCTTGAATAACCTTGGTTGACTTTTTTTAATATGTTATATTTTATTATAGCATTCAGAGCAATAAAACTAGCTGGATTCTGTTAAACATGCCAGAATTATCCTGGTAGAATTAAATATAGGAAATGAGAAAAGAATTAACTTAGCTTTATATTCCTAGGCTACAATTTTTTTGACCTTTGATCTAGTGATCTCCTTGAAATCTTGATGATCCACAGTTAATTGACTCCTATTTATGGAATTGTTAAGGAGTCTTCTCAAAGTTAAAAAAGGATATGGAACTCAAAACCTTCAGCATGCCCATGAAGAGAAGTTGTCAGATGCAATAGTGTGAAATTTTCTTTCTCTTACATCTCCAGCAGGCTATAGAGAAAGAGAGAGAATCATGTTAATTTTTAAAAACAGTATGATGTTTTTCTGACATTTTATTCTTTTGAAATAACTCAAAATGAAGCCAATTCAGTTCTAACCAAGAACAGTATTACATAGTCATAGTTATATGATAAATCTTTCTGGAGGAACCCCTGTCCTGTGACAACCTGTGATCAATGCAATACTCATTGCAGCAGTTGGAAGCTAGGGAAAACGATGATTATGTAGTACTGTTCTTGGTTAGAACTAAATTGGCTTCATTTTGAGTCATTTCAGATGCAAGTGCTTTTATGTAGTTCTTTAAATAGTTATTGTGTATTTCCAGAATCGTTTTCAGTTAACCAATGTGTTAGAAGTGGGAAATAGAGGAAGTACCTCCCTTAAAGATTTACAATATCTCTTTCTCTGAGTTGTTTTTCTGAGTTTTTCACTAAGGAAATAATTTCCATTATATATTATTTGATACGTTGGGGTAAAAATAATGATAGTAGTAAAGGGGGATGTATATATGGAGTGTTGCTTTAAAGGTTTGTCTCACTTGAAAGTGAAAGGTAATTTCAAGTTGACTTTTATTTGAACTTTGATCTTTATTTCCTTAGAAGAAGTGATTTGATTATATTGATTAAAGAAACTTAACAAAAATGTAGAATTGGATTTAAGCCAGGATTTTACAGTTTTAACAAATGTTTGTTATTTTTAAATCATTAGATGTAAATATTTGTGTCTTTGATCATTAAATATAAATGTTTGTCTTTGTAGGACAAGTGAATTTTGTCACATAAACCGTGAAGCAGAAAGTGATGACAGGAGATTGCGAAGGCGACAAAATGACAGAGTCTCTTACCAAGACCGAGACTGTTATGAAACAACATCAAGGAGACATCAGGGACCATCACAATGGGACTGGAACTGGGAAAATGATAGTTTCTCAAATTCCAAGCAAGGAAAATTCATCCACTCTTCAAGGAATTCTACTAACTCAAACAGACATCTCAGCAGCCAAAGAGAACGAGTTGGGTGGCATCCAGGTGGTTCCAGAGGACCTCCAATTCGATATCATAGTTATGGAAACACTGGAGGTATTTGGCATCAAAATGATAGAGCTGCAACATCAGGTTGGCACCATCATGACAGAGGAAGAAATTCCAGTTGGACTTCTGAAACAAATATTGTATTTTCCAGTTGGCAATCCAAAAATTTAGGGGGGCACTGGAAATCTGCTCAACAAAATGGAAATGGATGGAACATTGGGAGAAATAGAGCTGTCAACAGTAGTTCTCAGGTAGACAACATGGATACTTCCCGGTTAAAAATAAATGGTATACAGGATAAATACAGCAGTGAAAATTATACATGGCAATGGCAGGAAGGTGTGGAAAATTATACTGGTCTTGATAATAACAATGGCAATCCTGACTACTTATTAGATTTTACAAGTGACCAGCTACCTTCTGATCAGTTGCTAAATTTTAGTGTTTCTGAGCACTCAGAGAGTAAGAATTCCAAAGTCAGTAGAAAGTGTAGTAGTCCTTCTCGAGAAAAGACTAACCGATGGGCTCCTTATCCTTCCCAGAAAACTGTAGAGCAGCAGCCACTGTCTGAAGAGAACGTAGCTAAAACATCAGAGAAAGCATTGCCTCGGCTGTCTTCAGATACAGCAGGTCCTAAAACCAGCCCTAAAGTGAGAAAACGGGAAGAGAGTTATTCAATATCTTCAACTAACAGTAAGGCATCCCCTAAAGTTGCACCATGCAAAGTGCCAGTGGCCTGCACAAGTGAGAACAAGTCAAGTAAAGCTGAAAGCAAAAATAGAAAGATGCCCTCCTTGAAATCCCCACTTCTCACTATTCCAGATATTAAATCCTCTTCTAAAAGAAGAAGTCCAAAGAATCTCTTGAAACAGGCCCATGTTTCCTCATCTTCTGGCGAAGATCCAAGTAAACTGAGTACGGAGGCTAGCAATTCCACAAATAAATCCAAGCTGAACAATAATTCAGGTAACTATAGCAGTTTAAAAGGGAACACACCTCTATTTAGCAGCAATGAAAGCTTAAACAAAGCATTAGAAAAGGCCAAAGATGAACTCCAGCATAGTCATTCTTTTCAGAAGTCCCAGTCAAGCTCCAGTGGAGGTGCTCTGAGTAATGGGAAAGAAGAACGGAAAACTGAAGACTCTTCACATGATTTGAGCATACATGAAGTCCAGATCAAAGGAGCAGAGAACAAGAACGATGATAATAAACCAGGAAGCATAAATACTTCCTTAAATTCTTATTCATCTTATGACCTTGCTGACCTCAACCACATTGCAACTAAAAATGATAACTATTTTGATAAATTGAATGGTGCTAATAAAAAACACATTCAGCTCCAAAAGGAGACCTCAGACTCTTTATCAAACTATCCCTGTGATTTAAATATTGAGCTGAAAACCACTTTGGAAGAAGATGGGGATGAAGATGTTACAAAATCAAATGATGCTCCCGAAAAAGAAGATAATGGAGATAATTCAAATCACGAGTTGCTGAAAAGTACTACAGAGCCGTCTACAGGCCCTCTTCTTCCTGAATTGAGTAAACTTGGGTTCCCAGCTTCTCTCCAAAGAGACCTGACATGGCGCACTAGCTTAAAAAATAAAATTAGCTCTCATTTGCCTGAGCCAAATCTCAATAACGCAAGGCGCATTCGAAATGTGAGTGGTCACCGGAAGAATGAGACAGAAAAAGAATCTGGACTGAAACCTACTTTGAGGCAGATTATCAGTGTGTCTCGTAGAAATGTAAACTGGGAACAGGTTATTCAGCAGGTGTCAAAGAAAAAACAAGAACAAGGCAAAGGTTTACCAAGGTTTGTAATCTTACCAAGGATGTTACTTTACAGCATGTCTGAATTGTGTTTACCTGCATGCACGTGGGTGTTAGTCTTTCAGTACAAAACTCCAGGCAAACTAAAAATTCATTGAATAAATGTATTTATGTATTTGTTGTATGGTAGTTACTAACAATATTATAAAATTAACATAAATAATAAATTATACTTACTGAATATCACTGGAAGGTTATAAAGTTGTAAAAGTAGCTACCCCAATATACAGTAATATATGCAATTAACATAGAATTGACTACAACATTGTAAAAATAACTAAGATTTATTTCCTAAAATCTAGGGGATATTTAAAGAAACAGTATTATCTAACTGGATTACGAGCTTGGGAATAAGAAATTGTTTATTTTAATCATAGATAGTTATACTTTATATTTTCCACAATTACACTGATGTTATTTTGCCTTCCCTTTAGTTTGCTTTGCCAATTAACTGAATGTTAGGATCACTATTCTTATTGCAAAAGATGTGCATTTAAATCAGCAGCAAGAGCTGCATGTAGTCAACCTCTTGAACAAGATTGACTGTTTTTTGAATAGGTTTTTAGCATTTAAGATTTCAATAGTTTATCTTTTTGCTCATAATATGTTGTAGTTGTGTAAAATAGATTAACAATTTTTAATCTGTGCCCTCCCATTTCAGCAAAGCTGCTATTTTACACTTGTATTGAAAAACCTGTTAGCTCATCAATATATAGATTCAAGATACGGTTTAGATTAATTTATATGCAAGCTTCAGAAGCATTGGTTCATATATAACCCTAGAAAGGATTGTTTGCTTTTCCCTTTAAAATGGCCCTAGCACCATCCACTTTTGGAGGACAGCCTTCAGTGAGCCTTACAAAGCTCTTGAGCAAATGGAAGTTGTACTAATCTGTAGTATCCCAAAGGTGTTTTTTTTCAAAGGCAACTGGACTGTCTTGGTATTTTTCCTTGAAAACATTTAACTTCCCATCCAAGAAGTTTCTTCAGTTCTGACTGAATGATGGAGAATCTCCATAGATATATTTCATGTTATGGCTCCTGATGATGTGTGTGAATCTGGCCAATATTTTGCTCATCTAACGGTGACTAAAAATATTAACTTGGTTTTATGTTAAGTCCAGTTAACAGTTTGTAAAAGATAAAATAATTGAGCTCCATAGTTAGAGAAATCTGGTAATGTTCCTGAATATTTTATAGGTAAAATTTAAATTGAAAGATTCCTTCAAATCCAGCTATATTCCTTTTCTTTAAAAAGGTATTATTATATTTTTATTTTTGGACATTCATCAATATCAATACATGAACAGTGTGGCATCTGGGTATAATTCATTTTGATATAAATAGTAATAATAATATTAATCAAACTTACATAATCCTAGTATTGATATACATAATTAGAGTATTTTAGAGTAATTATTCAATATTTCAATGTTCCATTTTAATACCAATGATATTATTAAGCATACATAGTAATACCATCTTTCCACCTCTAATCTTTCCATTTACTTATTACTTATATTCTATTATATAAAAATTATATCTGCTAATATTCCTCCTATTTCTTATTTCTACCTCTATTCTAACTTCTAATCAGGTCACCATTGATAGTCCTAGTGTTAATACACATGCTTATATTAAGATATAGTCCTTCATTATTTGGTTGTTCAAAGTCACAATACACCTTTCAAGTACCAGTCAACCTATTATTTAAACATACCTAATAATACCATCTTTCAACCTCCAATCTTTCCATCTAATTATTGCTTTATATAAAGGTGTGTATTCTTATTTCTACCTCTATTTTAGTTTTTAATCAGGCTATCATATTAGAAAAAAGAAGAAAATTATTTTTTCCCCTATCCATCACCTCTTTTCCGTTTTAATACTTCAATTCTTATTCGTTTTTTTGGCTTGGCCCCCATATTCCTCTCTTGGGTCTTTGTCTCTATCAGCATCTTCACCATTCAGTCTGATTATTTCTCCCATTTTTATCCTCCTAAGCTGCCAGGTCTCCAGAATGCCTACCCAAACCCCTATCTCCCTTTCAAAAGTATCTTCCAATTCTATTTTTAAATCTCTTAAAGCTTTTCCCTTGGTTTATTTAATAAGTCATTATTATTTTTGTCATCTTCTCTTTCTCATCTTCTTGTTTTGTTTGTTTCTTTTCCTCTATTCTTTCTGCTGTCTCCTCTCTTTCCTGGACTCTTTGATCTTCATTCATTATCGGTTGTAACATATTTTCTATTTTCCCATTTATGCCTTGCATTAGGTTCTTTATCTCTCTGTGGTTCTTAGCCATAGTACTCCTAATGCTTTGAAACATCAACACCATTTCTCTTGAAATCTCACTCATTTCCCCTGATGGAGCATCTTATCTTATTTTAATAAGTCCCTTTCTTACTCAAGTCCAAAAACAGTATATTCAAGTCCAATGTTGCTCCTCAGAAAGCTCAATAATCATAGTTCTTTACATCTCAGGATTATTAAACAATTCCATTTAAGTAGTCCAGGCAGGTTCCACAAATCAAAAATCACTTTACTTTATTTAAGAGTCTTTCTTATTCTCACAATAGAGTCTCCAATAATCATAAAATAGATAGTTATAGAACAGTCAGTATCACCACAGTCCTCTAGATGAAAGTTGTTTATTTCCTTTCCTAGATTTATAGGGGTATAGTATATTTCATTCACCAGTAGATGGCACCTTCAGTTTAGGTTTCAGCATTGTTTCAAATCTGATTAATTAATCCAAATTTAGTTCAAGTTATGGAAGCATAGTCGACTATTCAAGTAGACAGTTCCAGCATTTTATAATGCCTTTCCAGAACAATGCATACCCGTTTTAAAAATCCAATTTTCTATGTTTTAAAAGGTCTTTAGCTTTTCTCCTCTTAGTTTCTTTCTTTTGGGTCTAGGATTTTTCTCTCTATGGTTGTTTGCCGCTTTAAAAAACAGTTCTAAGAGTCTCTTTGCTGGATTTTCCTTTTTTTTTTCTTTTAAAGTTAGGGTTTAAATAAAAAGGGAATCTTCTCACCCAGCTCCAGTCACTGTTCATTTACACCACTTCTGCACATTTCTTTGTTGCCTTGGCTGTTCCAGCTTTGTGGCTGCCCTGATGACTGCCTCTTCTCCTCGTCGTGAGTAAGAGGGAAGAAGTCCTGGGTCCAGCAGGAGAATTGCTCTCCGTGACCTGCAGGGCGCTCCTCTTTTTTTCACTACCCCAACAGAGTGCCTTTAGCTCCGTTTGGAGTCCTTCAACGGGGAGAACTTGGCGCAGGAGCGCGGAGACCCACTCCTCGTGTCCTATCTCACCTCGATGTCAGCTGGAAGTCCGGTTATATTCCTTATATAACTTCATGAACACATCCATGTAGTTTTCTGAAGAGCAGTAGGAAGTAGATTGCAATTGACATCTTCTAGAATTCCCTTGTAATTCCACAGCGTACTGTAGTCTTACAACTGGGAATTTCTGATGCTTAGCTCTCCTTAGCTTTTGATATCAGACAAATTACCTAGCTGAGATAAGTGGTTGTGGTTTTTTTTAAACTTTCACTCATATATGTTTTATGGTTATGTTTTAAGGTTTGGCATTGAGATGGTTCCGCTAATCCAGAATGAACAAGAAGGCCTTGAGTTGGATGAAGATGTTGACCTCACCAGTCTTGAAGGATTCCAGTGGGAAGGGATATCTATAGGTTCCCCAGGAACAGTTAGGAAACGCAGCCTCTCGGAAAGCAGTGTGGCTGTTGATAAGACAGCCTCCATTTACAGTTTCTTTAATAATCAAGGCACAAGTAAAGAAGACAAGCTGAAAAAATCTGGTTCAGTTGCCAACTCTGAGGATATAACAAGCAGAATTCAGATGATAGAAGATGCTGTAGTTAGCGTGAAACAGGAGTCATCTTCTCTTCCTTCCTCTCCATTCAAGACCGACAGAACGGATTTAATTTCAAGTGAAAGGAAACTCAGCCTCCGGTCTACCCCAGATGTCGCAATCTTTAATACAGGCAAAGTCCAGAGAAGCCTTGACTGTACCTTTCATTCATCTGAAAACAAAGGAACGTTCGACAGTGCAGAAGAACATTCCACCCTGGTTCCAGGCCTTGCAGACATTAGCACTCTGGATGCAGCTACCGATAGCAGCTATACATCAAGCAATGAGCAGAATGATGGCCAGGGGATGGGAAAGAAAAGAAGAGCAACAGGAGTAAGTTCTCTGTATGCTACTAGAAGTGATTTTATTTTATTTTTGCAGCCATTGAATTCATGAACCAGCATATGAAAAACATCCGTAAGCATAATAGTACTTTGGTAAAAGAACCATTTAATGTAGAATCCCACCTCAGCATGTTTGTTTAAAGAAATTCTAGCTAATCATAATAGTTACTTTGATCTAAAGCAGCCTTTCCCAATCTCATAAAAGTATTCAGTTTTATCTTCCCTAATTCCCCAGTAAGCACAGTCAATTACCATGCTGAATGAGAGACTAAGAGTTGAAATCCGGGTTGTAAAAGCTGAGATATAACTGATATTTATCCTTTTGCTATGTGGGTGCTTATTTAGGACATAAAAATATTGTACTGGTTTTTATCACTTTCAAACTAAGGTTTGTCTTAAGTTCTTCAATTCAATTTCAATTTTCAATTTCAAATTTATTGGTCACGTACACAGTCATACATGGTACGATATGCAGTGAAATGCTTACGCAACCGCGGGTAAGTTAAGGTAGGAAGGGAGGGTG
>JAEANM010013393.1:0-14415 GCA_017656035.1 Myanophis thanlyinensis | reverse complement strand
AACTTGCTCTTCCTCCATTTTAATTTCTAGTAAAAACCCATATAGTTTTTAATCATTTTTTCATCAGTCCCTGTTAAGATTTTATCCAAATCAGTCAATTTATCATAAAAACCTCCTATTTTTAAGTGCTCATTAAATCTAGATTGTATTTGCACATATGAGTACCAATTCATTTTCATACCTTGTTCTTGCAATGCTAGTATGATAAGAATGTTTTAAAATCATGATTGAGTTGACTGTTGTGAGTTAGGCCTGCTTAAGTAATGAATGAGCTGATTGCAAGGGTAGCCAAAATTAAGAGAAAATTTTCCTTGGACTGCTTTTATATTAATCCATAAAGTCATTAATAGTACACAAGTTTGCTTCCCTAAGTAAATTTTACTCCACTGTTAAACAATGCAATTTTGACATTGTGATGGCATAATGTGACAATATTGGAATTGGTATTGTAGGAAGATCTTCGAGTTGATGGCCGTGGTTGTGAAGATTATAGATCTACAGAAGTGGAGACAGATGTGATATCTAATACAAGTGGGTCTGCTAGAGTAAAACTTGTAAGTATATCTAACATATTGTACCCTGCCATTCACTGATTTTATTTGAAGAAGGAACATTTCTCTTTCTGAAATCAGCACGTTTCATTAATTAAGAATTCTAGTACAGGATTCTACATTTAAGTTAAAAGTTAATGCATGGCTCTGGTAGGTCAGAATCTACTTGGTATGAAAATGCATGAAATATTATTTTCAATTATCAAATTGTTTTTACGCTAATTGGCAAGTGGAGTAAATTGCTACAAGAATAACCTAGACCTTATTTATATGCTCTGGGCTTGCTACAAATAAAACAAGAGTAACTCCACGATAGCTGTATACATTTTTGTGGACGAATGCTGGAAGGGGCAAAGAGCAAGAATTATGGGTCTCTGAACCTAAAGTAAAATATAAATATAATAATTAACATTGTTGCACAGCTATATAGATATTGTTTTCTGCTCAATTTTTTTCCTCAAGCAGAAAATCATATCCTAATCAGGGAATAACCAAGGAGAAAATCCATCCCCTTCAACACTGACAGGGTAAACTACTGTATATAAACAGGGAGCAAGCTTCATACTCACCAGCACTGATAAAGTTATCTATTTTAATAATGCCTACAAATGAATAACCAAGGTCCTCAGGGAGCACCAAGGACTCTACAGTTAAACCCAGAGCACCAAACCAAACCGCCAAAACAATCAAATGGTTTTGGAACCATTTGGAGAGCATTGAGTGCCTATTTTTTGTATACTAAGTATTGTATGATTCATGCAAATATCTAAATATTTAATAGCTATGCAAATAGATAAGGTATTAACAGCACTTAGTTATACAAGTCTAACTAATACCGTGTTTAAATTGGTTGGTTATCTGAGGGAATTGAAAAAGTTTAAAATTGTCTTTTTTATTTTCAGAGTTTATGTTTTAAGGAGAATTGCTGGTTAATGCTGATTCATGAGGAAATATAAGCTTGTAAGCTCAAATAACTTGGAAAGCATATCTATCTCTGTTATAACAGGGGCATACAGACATCCTGGTTGGAGTCAAGGCAGAAATGGGAACACCAAAGCTGGAGAAACCAAATGAAGGCTGCTTGGAATTCTTTGTTGATTGGTTAGTTTAACTATTCACAGTGGAGGCTTGTATTTTATTATCATCAGGTAAAGTCAGCTTGAGAGTCAGTTATGTATGGTAGTTAAGCATCATACAGATGGATGAAGCCAGAAGAATGATTTTGGCCAGTCATTCTCTCTCAGTCCTTGTAAGAAAGCAATGGCAAACTACTTCCAAAATCTTAACAAAGGTAAATCTTGTCAGCACCAAGTGAAAACATACATACACAAAAAGCCACATTAATGACAGAATGCCTTGTTTTTAAAGTTTACAGAAAAAAATAAGGATTCAAAAGTTCCCTGAAAAACGTAATTCAAAATTAATTTGAATTGTACTGCAGTTATTCATTTTGCAAATAAATATGTATTTGCTTAAAGAACTCAAATGTATCATTAGATACATTCAGCAAGCTAATATAATAGGTTTTCTTTTCTTTCTTTTGCAGTTCATTATTTTCTTCTCTTTGTTCAGGACCAATATGGTCCCTGGAATAGTAGCACTGTCTCATCATTTTACACTGAGTATAGAGCTATGTATAAAAATGTGAGAGAAACTGATTGTCTTCTCATGTCAAAGCTCAGAAGATAATAATAAACAATGAGACAGATCTCCAATAATCAGGGGAGTGGGAGTTAATAATTAAGATTAGCTTTATCTAATCTAAAACTAAGATTTGGTTCAAGAAATAAACTGTTCCTGAAGGCAGGGAGGAAAAACAGAAATTTCTAGGGATGAATCACATAACTGTATATACATCTTCCAAGGATGAATTAGGATGGAATACACATATCAATTCATATTTTTTAACAAAACTAGATAACTATAATTCATTAAACAATACGAAAAATCAGTGGATCATTTCAATCTAGTATCAAGACTAAGTGTGGTATTAAAATATTGTTGGTCAATTTAGTAGATTATCTTTGCAAGAGGAACAAATGGACCTCTGTTGATTCTTCTGAACTTCTCATGGGCTTTTGCTTTCTATTTGGCCATAGAATTACCTCAGTAGCAGAAGTAAAATACAAGTAATATTTCTGCATGTAGAATTGATCGCAAAAACTACATTGCTCTAATTCCCTGACAGTTATATCAGAAAGATTACAGAATTCTCCATCGAATGTAGAGAGATAATCCATGCAGAATGGGTTGATCTGCCATCTCATAGATCTCGTGACTGAGTTGCAAACATATAAAAGGGGCAGGCTCCTCCTCCTGACCCTATTTCTACTCAGTCATCGAATATATCTAGATGGTAGATATATCTCTCCACATTCGAGGAAATTTCTTCAAAGTTCAAATTTCAAATCGTTATTCGATTCAACAATCATGAGTTTACCCTTGAAATCAGGCAGTCAGGAACTTCGCTCGTTTAAATTGTCTAATGGTGGGGCGTAAGAACTCGCTCATAAAGAAAGGATTGCTGATGGCAAATAGACCAATATCTTCACTGACTGGAACGGGCAACAGATAACCGTAAATTTGCCGTTTTTACCAGGGGCACAGCTTCGGCTGTCAGAACAGAGTGCTTTGTGCCATTTACAATGGCGCTTTTGGAAGGGAGAGGGTCAATCCCCCTCAAGCCAATAAACGAGACTTTGACGGCTTCAAGCGGCTGGCCTTTGAGGCTTCTAAACGGAACAATCCCACCTTAGATTGAAAAGATAGTCATGACGTTCATGTCCTTTTACGATTGGATTGTTAACCTGAAGGCTGTCTCAGGCAGCACCACATAGCGCACGTCACTTGCCACTTTGCATAATAGCTGAGCCGTTTTAGCAGCAATAATGGCCCTTCTAGTTACAGAGTCTGAGTAAAACCAGAAGGCTTTTCCTTCATCATAGGCCGGCTGGCCGTGGTTTTTCTAAAAGCCTCATATTTATGGCCTCAATATTCTCCACAGTGCTGGAGAATAGAATCCAAGCATGGGTGTGGCCTCATCCGTGAGATCATCAGACTGAGCCAATCACAACAAAGGCTGCCTGTTGCTGGAAGGATCCAGTTTTTTGGCTCAGTCCGAGATCAACGGTTGTCTTTTTTAGAGCTCTAGCCCATGCTTGGATTTTCTTCTACTTAAATTCAGACTTCTTACTAAATCAATCTACTTTCAACATCAGTGAGCAGGTAATATCGTACTTGCAGCCTGTCTACCCAGAGGGGGGGAGGTGCGCCTCCGCAGCGTTTAGTTGCTCCCTCGACGCGTTGACAAAGCGTCAAAAGTAAGCGCTTCTCGGAGATGGCAGAACTAAAAATCAACAACAAACCTCCATCTCCCTTTCATTGCTCCCTGGCTGGGTTAAGTTTTCCTGAGATGACAGAGCTTAAAAATCAAACAAATCTCTGTTTCTTCTTTATTTCCTCCCCTGGTGGGGCGGAGTTCCTCCCCTCCCGGCGCACTTCGCAAACACCAATTTCAGTCTGGCCTCCCTCCTCAGGTCTTCCATTAATTGGGATAAGAGTCACCTTACACCACCAACAACACTACAACATCTAGGTGCAGTTATTGATACAGTGTCCTGTAGGGTATACCTATCTCAGGAGAGAAGTCAGAAACTAACCAACCAGATTTCCCAGCTGGTAGCCCATCCCAGGGCATCCATTGTATTCTTCTTCCAATTATTGGGCTCCATGATTTCTTGTATAAACATAGTCCCTTGGGCGAGGCTACATGCTCGTCCCCTACAATAGTTCTTATTACTCTACCAGAGAGCTCGTCAGAGCAATGCCACATTTGAGACACAAGCTTCCCCTGAAGTCTTACAGTCATTACACTGGTGGTCTTCTTCAACATTAAAAAAGGGCTCTAGATTCAAAGAACTCACTTGCCTGGTAATTACCACAGACGCCAGCCTTTTCGGCTGGGGGGCCCACCTACATACACACATGGTTCAGGGACGCTGGTCCTCCGATGACCTACAACATAATATTAATTGTCTTGAACTCAGAGCTGTCCACTTAGCTCTGAAACATTTCAAACCATTCGTTGTCAACGGGGATGTATTAATTATGACAGACAATATAGCCGTAAAAGCTCATATTAATAGGCAAGGGGGTACACAATCACACGCACTGATGAGTGAGACCCATGATCTGTGCCTTTGGGCAGAGAACCATCTCACCTCCCTAAGGGCACAGCACATATCGGGATTAAAGAACATATGTGCTGATTGGTTAAGCCGCTCAACTCTTGACCACTCTTGAGTGGCAACTAGACCCAGCACTTTTCCACGAAATTTGTAAATGATTCAGCTCTCCGATAGTGGATCTTTTCGCAACCCCCGAGAACACCCAACTTCCTAGATTTTTCTCTAGGTTTCGAACACAAGGGGCCGAGGGCACTGACGCCCTTAGAAGTGACTGGCCGAGGGGCCTACTGTATGCCTTCCCTCCTCTTCCCATCCTTCCAGGAGTGATCAGCAAAATCATCCAGCAGGAAGCGGACATTATAGTAGTGGCACCACATTGGCCCACATGGGCCTGGTTTGTGGACCTAGTCAGCCTTTCCATAGACAGACCCTGGAGGATCCCAGCAAACAAGTTGCTACTACATCAAGGCAAGATTCTGCATCCAGACCCAGCTTGGCTGCAACTGGCCGTCTGGAAATTGAACGGCAATTTCTAATCAAAAGCTCCTTTTCAGAGCCGGTAATTAAAACAATTCAAGCATCCAGACGGCCATCCACTACAAGAATATACAAAGCAACATGGCAAATATTCTGTGCATGGTGTACAGACCATCAAAGCTCCCTAGTTTCAGCCTCTATCCCTAATGTACTTGAATTTCTACAAAGTGGACAAAGGACTCTCACCAAACACTCTCTGTCGGCAAGTGGCAGCCATCTCCACTGTCCTACCATGTCAGGACTCTCCTCTTTCACAACATTAGCCTTCCTTTGTTAGCCTTCCTTTGGTGTTAGCCTTCCTTTGGGGGGCAACTAATCTCTTCCCAAAGATTATCCACAGATACCCCACGTGGGACCTTCCCAAAGTGCTTAATGAACTAACTTCGACTCCATTCAAACCATTAAGAGAGACCACAAACGTCTTCTGACATTGAAGGTAGTCTTTCTTGTGGCAATTACATCCGCCAGACGAATATCAGAACTGGCCACGTTGTCAGTAAGACGAGATCTTTGTATCTTTCACAATGACAGGATAACCTTACGGCTAGATCCCACATTTGTTCCAAAAGTTAATAAATGGTTCCACAGAGCTCAAGAATTGGTACTTCCAAATTTTTGCCCAAATCCTACACAAGAGAAAGAGAAGAAATGGCATTGCCTGGATGTCTGCCGAGCTCTTAAATCTTACATAGCTCGGACCGCATCTTTCAGAAAGACAGAGGCAATGTTTGTCTCATTTAGTACTGCCAATTTAGGCAAAAGGGCATAATCAGCGACCATAGGTCGAAGGATCAGGGAATGTATAGCGTTAGCCTACCAATCACAACAGGAACAGGTCCCACCAGGAGTGACAGCCCACTGAACGAGAAGTGCCTCTGCTACAGTGGCTTGGGCAACCCAAGACACATCTGTAAGGTGGCCACATGGTCTTCCCCTTTTCCATTCATCAGGCACTAATAGATTGATACTTACATTTCAGCAGATGCGGCCTTCGGAAGGTGGATTCTGCAACAAGTTCATTCCATAGAGGCTAAATAAATTCATACACTGTAAGACCCACCCATAGTATGCCAACTTTGGTATGTCCCATGCTTGGATTCTATTCTCCAGCACTGTAGAGAAGGTGCGTTGGTCTTACCTGATACGCTCCTTCTTGTAGTGCTGGGAATAGAATCCAAACCCACCCCAGTATATAATTTCCTCTTATTATTATGTGGGATAATGCTTGTGGGGAAGTGTTTTATTTATTGCAGGAGCTCCTAGAGTCAATCAATGTCCTTCGCTGAAAAACTGGATCCTTCCAGCAACAGGCAGTCTTCATTCTGATTGGCTCAGTCTGATGATCTCACAGATGAGGCCACACCCATGCTTGGATTCTGTTCCCAGCACTACGAGAAGGAGCGTATCAGGTAAGACCAACGCATCTTTCTCAAGCTCTACGGTCGACGTCACCCACCCCAGCCATTGCTTACGAGATGGCGGGCGGCAGGCGCAGTGTCTGCTGCCGCTTCCAAGGCAGCAGACCGTGTTAAATGATAGGAAACACCCCCCCCAACGTTTTCAGCATCAAGCCTTGTGATCGCCCTGCTCCAGTCCCAGTGTGTCATGCAGCCATTGCTCAAGGGTGGCTATTTTACCGAGTCATTGCCCGCCTTTTGGAACGGCTGCAATTTTGAAGAGGCAGCCATTTTGAATGCCTCATGAGTCGCCATTTTGTACAGCCTTCTAAATGAATATTGAGCATTCCCTGGCTAGTATATTGCCTGTGATAGCTTCCAGGTCACAGGCACATACACCTGGGAAGATGTCAAGGGCAGCGATCACTACCGAGGCCATGGGTCCCGGACATAAGACTGTACCCCTTAAGGGGAGCAATGATGCTTCCGCAAAGGCCCTTCTTAGATGAAGGCCATGTGCTGAACAGTCTCAAATGCAGAATTAATTACATTTCGAAGTATTGAATCCGGAGATCACTGTGACCGCTACCGAGGCACGGTTACCAGGGCGCAGCATGAATGGCCCATATATTGGCCAAAAATACGCTGATATTAACGGTTAAGCACAGCAGACTAAATGAGGCCTGGCCCATTGAGCTGCCCTAACATAGCATACTTTCAAAAGTAAGACTATTCTACAACCATTATATCATTGTTCGTCCTTATTAATGCACCTTATTTCAGTAGACAGGATGGAACAATCGGATCCTAATCTGGCCCTGTCACCTCAACCAAGTTTGCACCAAAAGTGCACATCAAAAAGGAAACATCTTTCCTCTGGCTCCGCCCCAAAGAAGTCCAGAGATAAGGGTCCCTCTAAGAGTTCTCGTTCGGAAGAGAAACATACGCTGTGCAGGCAGTGGGCCCTAGAGCGCCAATGGGCCAAATCGAACAAACATTCACAACCAAACCAGACTTCAGTCACCAAGAAACATATCTCTTCTCCATGGATTGTGGAGGGATGATCCAGGATGGGTCCTTCTATCCTTCCTAGCTCTATGACTGAGAAGCAAGTATAAAAGGGCTGGCTCAGCTTCCTCTCTCCGCCTCTCTCTCCCAGCTTCTTCTCAGTCACTAGGAACGACTGCAGACATCACACATCTCTCAGCAGAGGAAATTTTTGGTTTTGTGAGCAGCGTGAGGAATTACAGGCCACTGGTTAGCAGGCAAACTGGTGCTAGCCCCAATTTCTTTATTATTTAAATTTCTAAACCGCCACTTTCCCTAGGGACTCGGGGCGATGTACAACCATCTAAAAAAGGTAGTGACGAACAACAGTTAGAAACAAATTTAAAATATAAAATTAAATGGTTAGCAATTATAAAATTATTAAAATTTAAAAAACCCAATCAACCCCAAAATTAATGTTCGGCCAGACCAGCCTGTTGAAACAAATGGATCTTTAATGCGCGCCGGAAGGTCCGTAGGTCTGTGATGGTCTGGGTCTCCGGGGGCAATTCGTTCCAGAGGGAGGGTGCCCCCACAGAGAAGGCTCGAACTCTTGGGGCTGCCAGACGACAATGTCCAGGCAACGGAACCCCAAGGAGGCCCGCCCTGTGGGAACACACTGGCCGACTGGAGGCTGACGGTGGCAACAGGCGGTCACGTAAGTACCCGGGTCCCAAGCCATGGAGCACTTTAAAGGTAAGAACCAACACCAACCCAAGCTGGATTAGCTCTCTCTGGGGCATTCAGACGGGTGTGGGAAGCAGCAAGGCAGGAGCCAGCCAATTGGCCTCCGTTTCTTGGCGGGAGGCGGGCTAACTGCCAGAGCCCCATTACCCCCTCCTCACCTCTCACATATACCCCCCTCCCCGGTTAAACAACTTCGCTCTAGGTTGAGCCAGCGCATTGGGGGGGGGGAGCAGGCCTGAGCATCGGCCTGGAAATTAGGCCGGATCCATTCAGCGGCTCTCCAACGCGCGATCGGACCCGCTTCGATAACAAGGCCCGCAGGCCCTCTTTACCTGCTGGGCATGCCAGGCCTGCAGTGAGGCACCCATGTGGGCCCTCACCATGGCTCCAGTATGAGTCTTGATGCATGCTCGGACCCGCTGTGTAGCCTTGAACGGGTTGCTCACCCGTCGCTCCCTGCTGTGTCATGGCCTTCCCTTAGGGGATTCAGAGGCCTACGGAAAAGTCTCACATCCTTCTGGCACGAGTAAGCCAAAGCCTACGAAACAATAGCTGCGTGCGGCCTGCAAAGGCCCGGCTTAGTGCGCAGACAGGCCACATGGCCCATTAGAGGCCTAGACATGATGGCGAGGAGGCCGCAGCCTGAGTAGCAGTAACTCCTCATGGCCTGTAGAGGCCTACATAGCCGCAACACGCAGGCGCGCGTGGGCCACAGCAGGCAGCATGGAACCGGATGCCTCATTCAAAGATGAGGCAAGGGGGTGGGCTCTGCCCCCCCACCCCCCCTTTTTAAAAAAAAACAAAGAAAGGGGCAGGCTGAAGGACAGGTCTGCGACAGATAGCTAATATGCATATATTTTCATATTAAAAAAAAAAAAAGATACAGAGACAGCCAGGAGCTCCAAGGCCGGCCTCAGGTGGCACAAGACTCCTTGCTTGGACCAATTCAAACTACAACTTTAAATTTAACCTTTAAGCTGCAGACAGACAGTTTTAAATACAGAGGGGGGGGGGGGCACAACACCAATCCCTGTCAGTGGCATGGCTGAATTTCTCCTGTTCCTTTCTTCCCTTCAGCAGCAAAATGGAGGATCCAAAAGGGGCAGACAGGGCTCTGTCACCCCACTCTGAGACCCATAGAAAGTGCTCAGCCAAGAGAAAGCATGTGACATCAGCATCCCACAAGCACAAGGCCAAACGGCAGGCAAGCAAGACATCAAAAAGAGAGCAGAGGGACGCCCTTAGGCGCCACAAAGCCTTAGACAAACAATGGGTAAAGTCTGACAAGGCCCTCTCAAGCTCCCTTGATGACTCAGCTAGATTGCACCAAAGGGAATTCTTGGATCGAGCACTACCTCTCAGCCCATCAGGCTTGAGCCCAAGTGCTCAGGATCAGGCCATGCCTGAGGATTCGGGCAGCCAAGTCCCAGCTACGATGACACCCTCACAGCAAGGACATGCTGATCCAGCACTGCTGCAACAAATACTGGTCATGATCAATCAGGCCCTGGACCAGCGCAGCATCCCACAGCCGAGTTCTTCTGCATCCAAGCCACGCAAAGAGCTTGGGGGTCCCTCATCGTCAGGTTCTTCCTATGAAGAGGACTTGAGTTATCAGGGTCCCAGTTCTCCTTCCTCATCAGAACGCAGTTATGTTCAGTCTGCAGATGAGGATCACATCCTCTTTGATGATGATGAGGGGACTTCAGAAACACCTAATTTTTCCGGGCTTTTTCATTCATCCCTTTTCACCACCCTGTTAAAGAAGGCGAAGGCAACAACGGAGTTGAGGAACAAATCCGTGACAGCGGGGTCCCAAACGGCCATTCGTGAGAGTGAGGCCAGACAACTCCTGATTAATACGCAACCGACCAAGTCGGAGGAGATCCCGGCTCCTCAGATATTTAGAGACTTGGTGGAGAAGCAGTGGTTGGTACCAGCTGCGGGTCAACCGCCCCTGTCGTCAGAAAGACGATACTACAACTTGGCGGAGGATTTCTCCACACAATTACAACCACCTCCAGTGGACGAACCTGTAGTCTCCTTGGCCTCGGGTGATTCTCTGATCACAGAACCGGAGGAAGCACTCAGCTTGGAGGACAGGATTTCAGAACAAGTGCTGCGCAGGGGTCACAAGGCGGCAGCCTGGGCCATTAAAGCCTCCACTTCCGCTTCTTTTTTTAGCCGGGCCTCCCTTCTCTGGCTGCGCCAGCTGCAATCCAGGGTGCCCCCGGAAAATCTCAGGACACACCAGGATATAAACAAGCTTATTGCAGCGACAGAGTTTATCGCTGATGCTACCTTGCATGCTTCTAAATTCGCAGCACGCGCAATGGGAGCATCAGTGGTGGCCCGTCGGCTCCTGTGGCTACGGCATTGGCCTGTGGATGTGTGGAAGAAGTGGAAGTTGGCGGCGGGCCCCTTCAAAGCAGGCCAACTATTTGGAGACATCCTGAACCCGGTTCTCATCACCACAAAGGACGGCAAGAAGAAGATGGCTACTGGTCGTAAGCCTGGGGACCGAAGAAGACCCTTCAACAGAAGGGTCGGATTCTGGGACAACGTAGAACCATCCAACAGAGGACAGCGGCAGTTCCAACACCGTCCAGACAGACAAGATCGGGGGAACGGAGTCAAGCCTTACGGGGCCTTCAAACAGCCCTTTCAAGGGGGGCGAGGCAACCCTTTTTGTCGGTCCAAGTGACTACGGGCTGAAGCATCCCATTGGTGGCCGCCTCGCCCTCCATGCAGACCAATGGGACGAGACCACGTCCGATCAGTGGGTCACAAGCACGATTCGTTACAGTTTAAGACTCGAGTTCCAAGTTCAACCCCCGGACAGATTTTGTGTTTGCCCCAACCCCAAGAATCCTGGCACCAGAACCCTAGTGCAAGAGGCAGTGAGTCACCTCAGATGCATTCGGGCCATTCAGCAGGTACCGGTGGGGGAAAGAGGTCAGGGGTTCTATTCCCCCCTATTTGTCATTCCCAAGCACTCAGGGGGGTGGAGGGCCATCCTGAACGTCAAGGACCTTAATAGGTACTTGGTGTACTGGAGATTCAAAATGCACTCATTGCAGAGCATTCTGAACCTCATCAGAGAGGGGGACTGGTTGGCATCTATCGACCTAACAGAGGCTTCCTGCATGTTCCTATTCACCAAGATCCTCAGGTTCTGCATCAGGGGACGCCATTTTCAATACAGGGCTCTCCCCTTTGGGCTGGCATCAGCCCCAAGGGTTTTCACCAAATTGATGGTAGTGCTGGCGGCGTCTCTCTGTACGATTCTGATTTGTATTCAGTGCTATCTCGACCACTTATTAATTCAGTTGTTTATAAACATGGCAGAACACGACATGCGGATGACGCTGGAGGTACTACAGTCACACGGTTTTTCCATAAACTGGTCAAAGAGCCATTTGACAGCCACCAGGAGGTTGAACCATTTGGGGGCTGTGATAGACACCACCAGTTCCCAAGTTTTCCTCTCCGAAGAAAGGAGAAAGAGCCTCAGGGATCTTGTAATTCAGGTCACCAGAGACAGGAGGGTCCCAGTCAGGACCCTATCCCAATTGCTGGGGAAATTAGTTTCCTGCATAGGGATAGTTCCCTGGGCTCGGCTGCACGCATGACCACTCCAGTGGTTCTTGCTGCCCTACCAGAGAGTGAGGCGCAGCCACTCCCGTGGATTAGTTCAGATCCCCTCGTGAGTGCTCAGGTCCCTTCACTGGTGGGTATCTCCAGCCATCAAGAAGGGCGTTTATTTTGGTCAGTGCCCCCAGTTAGTCATCACAACGGACGCCAGTTTATTCGGCTGGGGAGCACATTTTCAGAATCAGGTAGCACAGGGCCGATGGAGTCAGACGGAGCTCTGCCACAATATCAACTGGCTGGAGCTCCGGGCTGTGTTCCTGGCACTTCAGCATTTCAGGGCCTATATAGAGGGTGGTCATGTCCTAGTATTGACAGAGAATATCGCCACAAAAGCCCACATCAATCGGCAGGGAGGGACCAGGTCAGCAGCCCTCATGAGGGAGGCGCGTCTCCTTTGCCAATGGACAGTGTCATCTCCTTTCGATTCAAGCTCAGCACATTTCAGGCGAAACTAGTGTTCAGGCAGGTTGGCTGAGCAGGACAACCATAGACCACTCAGAGTTGGAGGCTCTGTCCACGGTTATTTCAACATGTGGTGGAGAAGTTCGGCTAGCCGAAGGTGGACCTGTTTGCCTTCCCCTCTAACACCCAGGTCACCAGATTCTTCTCAAGGTTTCCGACAATGGGAGCGGAAGGAGTGGGTGTGCTGCGCCTTCCGTGGCCGGCGGAACTTCTGTATGCCTTTCCACCGATAGCACTGATTCCCAGAGTTCTCCGCAAAATCAGACATGAGAGGGCAGACGTCATCCTGTTGGCACCGCACTGGCCAAGGCGGCCGTGGTTTGCGGAGCTGGTGAGCTTGTCCATAGCCCGACCATGGAGGATTCCAGTCAGGCCAACGACTCTCAGGCAAGGAGCGATTCTCCACCTGGACCTGGTGTGGCTACAGCCTGATCAGAGAACAGTTGTCTTCAAAAGTTATTCAGACTATCCAGGCCTCAAGACGCCCGTCCATATATGAGGCTACATGGCACACCTTTCAGACGTGGTGCTCAGCACAAGGCTGGGAGGCAATTTCCCTGTCTGTACCGAGATTTTTGGATTTTTTGCAGGACGGGTTAGATAGGGGGTTGGCTCCCAACACGCTTAAGCGACAGGTAGCGGCAATATCATCAGAAGTAGATTGCAGATTAGGCATAGCTCTTTCCCAACATCCGATGGTATGTCGCTTTTTAAAGAGAGCATCCAATCTTCGTCCACCGGTGATACACCGGTTCTCCACCTGGTATCTGGGAGTAGTGTTGGATGGCCTTACTAGGGCCCCATTTGAACCGCTGCAGTCTGCCTCGCTTCGACTCCTGTCCTGAAAAGTAGGGTTCCTGCTGGCCATAACATTGGCCAGGAGGCTTTCGGAATTAGCGGCCCTCTCGGTTCGCCAAGACCTTTGTATCTTCCCTACAGATCGGGTGGTCCTGAGACTAGACCCGGCCTTTGTCCCAAAAATTAATACGGCCTTCCATGGGGCACAGGAGATCGTTCTCCCAGATTTTTGCCCACATCCAAAACATAGGTTAGAACACTGTTGGCATAGACTGGATGTTAGACGAGCACTCCAGGTTAACATCAGCAGGATGGCAGCATTCCGCAATTTGGGAGCCCTCCTTATTTCCTTTCAGGACAGGACTTTAGGTCAGAGGGTATCTGCCCATACAGTGGGGAGGTGGCTCAAGGCCACGATAGCGGAGGTTTATGAGGCTTAGAATAGACAGGTCCCGGCTGGGATCACCATGCGGCCACATCTGCGGCTTGGGCAGCTCAAGCATCTATAGAGGAGGTGTGCCGAGCAACAACCTGGGCCTTACTATTGCCATTCATCAGGCATTACAGGGTTGATAGATATGCATCGGCTGACGCTGCCTTTGGCCGAAGGGTTTTACAGTTGGTGGTAGTTGGGCATCATTCCCAAGATCGACAAGAGAACCCACCCTAGGGACTAGGAAACGTTAGTATGTCCCATCCTGGATCATCCCTCCACAATCCACGGAGAAGGGGCGTTGGTCCTACCTGATACGCTCCTTCTCGTGGTGTAGAGGGATGATCCAGTCACACACACACCCTTTTTTTTTTTTTGTTACGTCCGGATTTCAGGAAGGGGAGAAGGTTATGGTTCTTTTGCAGAATTTTCAAGGGCTGTCGCTCACAAGAGTCTTCGAAGAAGCTGGGAGAGAGAGGCGGAGCCAGCCCTTTTATATTTGCTTCTCAGTCATAGAGCTAGGAAGGATAGAAGGATCCATCCTGGATCATCCCTCCACATTTCTGAAATTGGCTATAACATTCATCTACATGGGGCTCCCCTTGAAGAGCATCCGGAGGCTGCAGTTGGTGCAGAGTGCGGCTGCGCGGGTGATCCTGGGG
>JAEANM010013390.1:0-14416 GCA_017656035.1 Myanophis thanlyinensis | reverse complement strand
GACAGACAGACAGACAGACAGACAGATATTACTCCAGCTACACTTTTGCTCATATCCTCCAGGATTTCAATGCAACAAAATATGTTTCATATTCTTTTCCAACAGTATTTCCATAAACATATTTCTGTGAAGTAGAACAGTGAAATGCCTAGTGGGTTTCTATGGTTTGGAAAGAACTTCTAACCTTCAGTTTTGGATCATTATATTCCATGTCCTAACCACATCACCCTGATCAGTTTTCTTTGGCAACTGGCTCAAAATAAGTGGAGAAATGCCATCCACAGCATTCTCAATACTTAGGATAGAGAGACTGCCAAAACAATTGTTCATTCCACATATAAACATCCATAAGCAAAGTGTATATCTTTATAGAATCAATTATATCATCCATAAAAACAAGATAAATTTATAGAATGGAATAATAAACATCTGGATTGAATTTAATATTGTGATTTGCATGCCTCATCACTACATCCTTAATTATGATAGTCAACAAAGAATTCTATATCCTTAAATTATTCTGACCTGGTCAAATAGAAAAAAAAAAGAGAAAGAGAACATTTCTTATCTTCTTGTCAAAAAAAAGAGAAAAAAAGAACAGGCCAATTGCAGAATATATTGTGTCATGTATTCATCATGCCTAGCATTAATATATGTTTAGGTATGTATAACACACACCTCTCATTTTCATCATTCCCCCATCCTCCATTATTCCCATCTACCATGACATTGTCACACATGGAAACTATGAGAATTGTGTAGCGCAATGAAATTGGAGAAGGCTAGGTACAGAAGACTAATATTTGAATGCTTTCTAGTGAATGTACTACTTGTACATTTGTAAAGTAAATATCATTTGTTGAGCAACTTATTGAAATATATCCCATTGGCCAAGGCCATAGAAGAGAGTGTACACTACTGCATGTGAATTTTGTGTGAGACCAGCACAAATTGTCGCTCTTATATAAACCCTATAAACTTAATATATCTCTTTCCAACATTACCAACAGATGGAAATATAGGGATCTGATGTTTGTTTGATATTTTGATGACCTTTCTTTTAAGGTTTTGAGAGACCCACTTCAAAATAGTGCCAATGGTGAGTACAGCAGGGATATAGTCAGTCTAGTCCAACAGATACACTGTTTTTTGAAACAATCTATAACATGGTTGTAGGATACAAATATCAGAAATGAATTACAATAAAAGGTGTATATTGACTCACATACTCAAGGAAATTCAACTTACCTTGGCTTCCATAGCCTGTGTCAATGGCCGAACCATCCCAGGATTCCATAGCACTATCCACACTAGGAATTGTGGCGGAATACACCTCAGAGAGCTTGCTAGTTTTCTGAGAATCAGTCAAATCATCCTCTAGATCACTAACCTCATTCATACTCCCAGATTTTTGAGGAAAAGTCCCTGGAATCCGAAGGGAAGATGCACAGTGAGGCACAAAACGTTAGTGATACTCCACAATTTGTTTGATGTCTTTTATACTGTATGCTATTATGACAACAGACTAATGTGCATAAGTTTCACAGGATGTGGGCCTAAATCTACATCTCAGAGATGACACAGCATGCTTCAGTATTGGAGTAAGATCATGGAGCTTTTCCTTTTTTCTTAACCTTTTTGGTCTCAACCTGCGTGCCATAACTGATAAGAAATGCACAAACAGCACTTTTCGAGAGTTAAAAAATTGCAGATGTCTTCTGCCAATATGACTGTAAGTACATTTACTTACCATTGAGTGAAATCAACTAGAAACTTATTTCTAGGTAAATGATTTTTGCATTTGGTGATGTTATTTCTGAACACAGCCAGCTCGACGTCACTTGTGTCAGGGCCGCCTGTGGTGGCATGAGTGCTGTGCTAGTGAAAACAGGCTCCCGAGCTCCATCCGGCTGCAATGGCCTCCTGCAACCCTCTGCCAGGGAGCTCCATTTTCCCAGGCAGAGCCACTGTGAACCAGTCCTTTGCTATTTCCAGGGCAGCCCCACGGGGAAGATTTAAACACTCCGTGGGCCGGTTCTGAACCCCCGGGCCTTGAGTTTGACACCCCTGTTCTAAAGCTATAGTGTTTTAGATCTGCTGCCTATTAAGAACAGCTACAAAGACCAGAAGCCACATTTTTAATAAATATTTCTTTTCTTTTCTCCTTTTTTTCTTTCCTTATCTATTCAGTATTTTACTTTCTTTATTTCTTTTCTAAAATTTGTATTGTTGTCTTTAGAAAAGCTCATTTATATAAAAATATAAGAGAGTGAGAGAGAGAAAAAAATGTGCATGCACCAGTTTGGTGTAGTCATTAAAGTATCAGACTAGAGATCGGGAGGCTGTGAGTTCTAGTCATTCCTTAGGCACAAAGCTAGCTGGGTGACCTTGGGCCAGTCACTTCCTTTCAGCACTAGAAAGAATGCAATGGCGAACCACTTGCTAACTACTGCAACATTATGAATTTGGATGAAAGGAACTCTCTACAGAGTCCGACATATGATATTTGAGCATTAGGTTTGACAGGGAAGGAAGCCTACTTCTGACTTTTTCTACAACTCAGTTCTCATCAACTTTTTTTGGCGATATAATGCTGGATCAAAACAGGAGTGCTTGCTAGGTTTTGAAAAAGAGAGGAAAATGTTATATCAAAAGAACAACAATTTCCCTGGCTTTTCACATTAGAATTGAAATGCATACATGCACACAATATGAGAATGATACAGCTTAGCACATAGTCAGCTCCTTAATGAAGCAACTATATAATGATGACCTTGATCAGTAGATCACTGCTGCTGTGTGTATTTCCTCCCTCTCTTTGTTTTAAAGAAATCTTCCAAGGAGTTGCTTTTTCCTTTAAATGTGTGGCCCAATTAAAGGCTTCAATGAGGAACAGCAGTTGAGGGAGCATTTTTCAAAGTTCCACCAATATTATCTCATTGATCTGAATTGTCTTTTACTACTCATGAAAACACACAAAAAATGCATTTTCTTTATGGTTACCAAATGACATCACATCTCTTCTAAAGAACATTAGAGCAGGGGTGTCAAACTCAAGGCCCGGGGGCCGTATCTGGCCCATGGGGTGCTTAAATCTGGCCTACAGGGCTGCCCTGAAAACAACAAAGGACTGGCCCACAGGGCCTCTGCCAGTGAAAATGGAACTCAGGAGCCCGTTTTTTCTGGCAGAACACTCAGGCCACCACAAGTGTCCCTGACATGAGTGATATTGAGCTAGCCACATCCACCCTGGCCACGCCCACTCCCCCCTGAGGTAAAACACAACCCTCATGCGGCCCTCAATGAAATCGAGTGACATCCCTGCTTTAGAGTAACTTGGCTGAGATGGGTGGCTATAGAAATGGAATAAAAAAATAAATAAATGATAAGAAAACTTGTGTGAAAGGAAACCATTGCATTACACTTTATTTAAAGGAAGTGTAAAATTCAGAGAAGATGTAAAGTGTGACATTCAGAGAAATAAAAAACTTTTTCTCTGCATCCTTAAGAGACAGGCCTACAGGTAGTCCTCAATGTACGACCACAATTGAGCCCAAAATTTCTGTTGTTAAGTGCAACATTTGTTAAGTAAGTCCCCCCCCCCCCAATTTTACTACCTCCCTTGCCACAGTTGTTAAGTGAAACACTACATCTGTTAAATTAGTAACCTGGTTGTTAAGTGAATCTGGATTGCCCATTGACTTTGCCTGTCTGAAGGTCGCAAAAGGTGACTACATGACCCTGGGACACTGCAACCGTCATAAATATGAACCAGTTGCCAAGCGTCTGAATTTTGATCACATGACCATGGGGATGCTTTGATGGTTTTAATTGTGAAAAATGGTCATAAGTTACTTTTTTCCAGTGATGTTGTAACTTCAAATGATCACTAAATAAATTATTATAAATTGAGGACTACCTGTAATTCAGAGCGATATTGATTTAAATTAATTAATGAAATAAATTAAAAACTTACTTTCGGTTTGCTTTTTGATTTTTAGTGTTACTGTCTCTCCAGCCATTTGGAGTAGATGAATGGCTTCGCTCAGGGGCTTCCCTTTAAGGCTGACATTATTAATAGCTAATATCCGATCTCCTATGTGGATAGCTCCAGTTCTAAGGAAAAAGTAAAGGAAACTTCAGCTGTGATGCATGGCAGCGATTTCATTTAAAAATCCATCCATCTACCGTGAATTATAAGGCAGAGAATACTATGGACATCTGAAGAAAAATATGAAAATAAAATCCATAACGACGTATAGATTTCCAGCCATTCATCATTCATCACTCCTGTGATTTGTAACGGGAAGAGAAATTCTACTGTGTGCATATTCTTACAATTCACATTTAATAAAATAATATCCAAAGAATAACCCAACAACTTCATAACAGAAATGAAATGGGTCAAAATCTTAAGATGATGATGATGATTGGCTAATTGGATGAAATGACAAGATCTCATAATGGTTCGGTCATTTTTTATTTTTAAAATAGCTTCAAATGTAGTTTTAGGATGCTTGGGATGGGAGCTAAAGGCTACTGTGTGACTGTAGAGGGGAAGGAAGATTGCCTTCATGGTGATACACAAGATTCATTGTCTAGGCAATTGAAGACAGGGGCAGAACAGGGACCTATCTGAAGTTTGCACCATTCAGATCATATTCAGAAACGACTCAGCAAATCACCACCCTATTTCACTGGAGTATAAGGGGAGGAGTTACAGCACAACCAGACTTGCAGGATTCTGTTATTATAGCTAAACTCAATAGAGTACAATTATGATTGTATGTGGATTTCATTTTCTACTGGGGTTGACAATGACTTTGGAGAAGCCACCCAGAAATCATTAAGACAACAACAGGTGCAGAAGTATGTGTTGAGCCCACAGAGGCAAAACAATACTCAAAGAGACTCTGACCGGTTCCCTCTGGGTCCTGTGATATTAGAGGAAGGAAAGGGAAAACACAGGCAGGCTTGTAAATGTCTGTTATGACAGCCTTTATCAATTCAATTCAATTCAATTCAAACCTTTATTGTCAATGCACAACATGTGTACAGCAAAATTGAGTGAGCCTCCATCGGTACAATCACACAAAGCACAGGAACACAGAATACATTCAAACACAGAATACACCTCCAGACTATATTCTGTATTGTTATAATAAAGTGTTGTTCTAGTTTTTCTCTGGAGTCATTTTTATTTATTTATTTGGCAGTGTTTCTTGACCTGAGCAACTTTAAGAGGAGTGGGAGTTGAAGATCACACCTTTCTTAAAGTTGCTCATAGGGGTGAAGATCACCCCTCTTAAAGTTGCTGAGAAACCCTTGTCTATGGAATAGGATGGACAATAACTAACTCCTACAATATAGAACTATGGTGCTGGAGAAGACTCCTGAGAGTCCCTTGGACTGCAAGGTGAACAAACCAGTCAGTCCTAGAGGTGATCAACCCCAACTGCTCTTTAGAAGGCCAGATCCTGAAGACGAAACTCAAATACTTTGGCCACCTAATGTGAAGGAAGGACTCACTGGAGAAGAGCCTAATGCTGGGAACAGTTAAGGGAAAAAGAAGAAAGGATTGCAGAGAATGAGGTAGTTGGATGTAGTCATTGAAGCAGTTGGCGTGAGATTAAATGGACTCTGAGGGATGGTAGAGGACAGGAAGGCCTGGAGGAATGTTGTCTGTGGGGACACGATGGGTTGGACCCGACTTCACGACTAACAACAACAACACAATATAGATTCCGCTCACTTCTGGACAGTTTCTACTGAATAGCAGCAAGAGGGCAAAAAATCCCTTCTACTTGCTTTAGATGTGCTTTCAGTAAGAAATGGAAAAAGAATAATAATGGTTTTTAGGCATATTGCATCCCACCCCAAGGATCTTTTCTCCTATATTTATGAAACACACAGGACTTTAGGTATATATGCTGGTCTGATACTGTAATAAAATTGTTTTATTGGCTTAAGTCTTTCCTCTTGCATTGTCTTTTATGGCTAATGATTTTTACTGAAAGCATGTACAAACAAAAGAACACCATTTGGTTTTCTGCAACAGAAAACAAAAGCTTTGTACCCTGAGATGCCATTAATATTCCAAATCCTTTCTATGGACAAATTCATGTTATATTCCAGCAGTTAAAAGGTTTGAAATGGATTTTGGTGGGGAGTGAGAGGGGAGTTTGTATTAATTGTAGAACTGTATTAATTTCATAACTAACCAATAGAGGTCACTGTGGCTCAATCAAATAGCAAAACAGATATTCCATACAGCAGTGAATATTCAAAAAGCTTTTATTTTATCCTTGCTGGGTAGTGAACTTGAAGTGAAAAGCTCAAGTAGTCACAACACTTTGAAGGGAAAGTAAAATTTAGATGTCTTTTTTACTACTTTATTGGCTCCAATGCCAAAGAAATTAGGATGATATAAAAGAGGAGGCATGGGGCCAGTGGGAATATTGCAACAACTGCAATGTTAATGGCTACCATAAGATGGCACTGTTGGCTCAGAAAAATAACAGAAGCAAACCAAGAATTAACTTTGTTTGGAATCATCAGGTCCTTAACAAAGTCAGAAAGGCAAGGTAGAGATTCAGCCTTTACAAACCATGAATAATGATCAGCATTTATTAGCATGGAGGCACCCTAGGAATTCTGGCTAAGTCCCTTGACTGAATTTCAGGACAAAATTTCTAGCCGCGTTACTGGGAATATTTCCTTATTATTCTGCTGACCACTTTCTTATCTCATTTCTGTTAGCAACTGTGGAAGTCTGGCTTAGCCAGCATCTATAGAAATGAAGCAGAGAACTTTGCAGACAAGTGCCTCAGAATAAGTCCCCACAATCCCAGTTTCTACATGTGAACACATGTATGCTGAGGATATATCATGGGGTGGGGGATGGTGGATCTATGTCCAAGGGACATCTGTACCTTGGAGTACTGCTTCCTTTAGTGCAGGGGTTCCCAACTCTGAAACCATGGCCTGGTACTATCCCCTCTCTGCCCCCTCCAGCACTACGGCTGGTCCAGGGAGCTTAAAAAGTTGGAGATTGCTGCTCTAATGTATTTTTCCTCTCCGTCTCCATCTCCCTTTTCCCTCCCTCTGTCTTCCTCCCTTCCTCCATCTATGATCACAGTTTTCAGCTGCCCATCTTCCTCACAGAGGAAGGACTCTTGATGGTATATTGATGATAAGCCACTTCTAGGCAGACCAGCTACTAAAGCAGTCTAACAGCTGGGCCAGTCTACATTCTATGTCCCATCTACATTCAATCCCACATTTGTTTTTTGCAACTCAGAACCCAATTCACCATGACTGCTGAAAACCAGTGTGGTTTCCTCTTCCTTTGAGGAAGGGAACATATTAACATTGTAATATTGTCCTTACAACAATCTTAACATTGTATCGTAAACTCAGATCCGCAATACTACCATCATAGCCCCCTCGCTCCCCCAAAAACCCCAGTTTAAAAAGAAATCCAATTTCCTCATACTTTGAATCATGCCCAGCCTCTTATGTTATTTTGAAAATTTGAAACATTGGTGTGATCTAGGTGGCCCCACTAAAAAGTTATGTGGTCCCTAAGGAACTGAAAATGATTTTGATGGTACATGATCAATCAATCAATCAATCAATCATGTGAGGGTGCTTGGAGGCAATTTCTCAGGGTTTTGTGTTTTTTTTAGAATGGCAGTGCTGATGTTCCAACTCCCAAGCTACAGTATAAAGATAGACTCAAGTCTAAGTTCCACTGAGTTCAATATTAAGAAGCCCCTATGTAAGACCATATTTGGGTCTAATCCTGAGCATCAGAACAAATAACAGGTAATCCAAGCCAATTTAGGAGGAATATCTTTGAATGTTAATAAACAACAACAGTATTTTGTTCTTTGGTAAAGTTACTCATGTGGGCTTGAATATTAATCTGACTTTTAACTATTGTTACAATATGTTTAGGATTACAAAGTATATGTTAAATAAATCTTCGGACACTGTGGTTATTTTTCATCTTCTATCTTTTTCCAATCTTGTCTTTCAATCTGTCAGGATACAGAGGGTGTTTTTTTTTTAAGGGAAAAGCAGCAAATAAGAAAGGTAAAGCAACTGAACTTTTCAAATAGGGTGTCTTAAATTAACTTCTCTGGTGTACATATCTACATAAGACTAACAGATGTCCATAACACGATCGACACAGTATGGACACCTGTGCTATCCAAGAGGCTGAAATGTTCAGAAAAAAAATATATCATATGGTCTTGTTTTTCAGATCCCTCAATGGAAGGTGAGCAGGGGAGAACCAGCCTAGAAATAAGGAGAAATTTCATGACAGTCAGAACAATTTAACGGCTTGCCTTCAGAAGTTGTGGGTGCTCCATCACTGCAGGCTTTTAAGAATAGATTGGACAACCATTTTTCTGGAATAGTATTGGGCAGGGGTGGGCAATTATGGCTCCTTTACGACTCGTGGACTTCAACTCCCAGAATTCCAGCATGGCTGGCTCAGGAATTCTGGGAGTTGAAGTCCACGAGTCATGAAGGAGCTGTAATTGCCCACCCCTGGTATAGGGCAGTGTTTCTCAACCTTGGTGACTTTAAAATGTTTGGACTTCAACTCCCAGAATTCCAGCATGGCTGGCTCAGGACTTCTGGGAGTTGAAGTCCAAACATTTTAAAGTTGCCAAGGTTGAGAAACACTGGTATAGAATCTCCTGCTAGAGCAGGGGGAGGTTTGGATTAGAAAGACCTCCAAGGTGACTCCCAACTCTGTTATTCTGTTAAGATGCCTTCTTTGGAAGCTGATGCCTGCAACGACACTCCAGGCCTCTGACTCTAAGGTTGCAAATTGCAACTCACCTTTCTGCCAGCCCTCGTTTTGTCAAGCCTGAAATGACAATGGGGTCAAAAGGTTCTTCTGTGCCTGAAATAGTGATTCCCAGGGGCCCACCATATCTCTTCAACTCCACTGTGTAGATGATAGCCCCAGTGGTTTCTTGCTCATCTGTTAAAAGGAACAAAGAAGGCAAATAAAGGCTGAATAATGACAACAGAAGTCATCAAAAGGCCAAGCTCAGAAGAAATTCCAATCACAAAGAAACTTGAAGCCCTCTGAATCTTTTTGAAAGGGGCCTGTTTGTATATAGGAAGTGTGTGAATATGCAAGCACATTAATTAACAATATTGATTCACAATCTGTCAACCTCATTAGTCTTCGAAAGGTTTGGTTTTTTTTTGTCAACAGATTAATTCAGAGATTTTGTACCAGAGTTATCTTCATCCTTCCTGATCTTCAATTTGACAAGTTCTTCACACTGTTTTAAAATCTGCACTGCGTCTTCCATTGAGCAATTGTCAAGTCGGATATTATCAATAGCTAGCAGCTTGTCTCCGGGCTCCAAGGTGCCAGTCCTGCATACAAAAAGAAAACAAATCTTTTAGAAAACATTCTAAATAGTGTTAACATTTGTTCTTCTCAAGTGCTAACAGTGTTGATATGATGAAATAAGTGTTGGGCAAACAAAATCATCAATTTTTTTTAGTAGCTGTCTTTCAATATGAGGAAAAAAATTGCTTTAGAAAAAAAATTTTTTTTAAAGAGAATCTCAGAAGAATTCTCCTAGTCTCCTGGCACTGAATTATTTTATTTATTTATTAATCAAATTTATATACCGCCCCCTCTCCCTAAGGACTCGGGACGGTTAACAGCCGATAAAAAACACAGAATATAAAATACAAAATACAATTAAAAATCAATTAAAATAATTAAATGAAGGCCAAATTTAAACATTTTAAAATTCGATTTAAGAATTAATTAAAACAAAACCCACAATTTAAAAACAGATTAAATAAAAAATTTAAAATTTGATTTAAAATTAATTAGACCCTCAGGTATCAGACCAGGTCGGCTCGTTGAAATAAATGGGTTTTCAGGGCACATCGGAAACCCCAGAGATCCGTAATAGTACGAATCTCTGGGGGAAGTTCATTCCAGAGGGAGGGTGCTGCCACAGAGAAGGCCCGTACCCTCAGGGCCGTCAGACGACATCGTCCAGATGATGGAACCCTGAGGAGGCCAGCCCTGTGGGAACGCACTGGTCGGCTGGAGGCTGATGGTGGCAACAGGCGGTCCCGTAAGTACCCGGGTCACAAGCCATGGAGAGCTTTAAAGATGAGAACCAACACCTTGAATTGCACCTGGAAGGCCATAGGTAGCCAGTGCAGCTCACGCAGGAGAGGTGTTACGTGGGAGCTCCTAAGAGCTCCCGTAATTACCCGCGCAGTTGCATTCTGAACCAACTGCAGCCTCTGGATGCTCTTCAAGGGGAGCCCCATGTAGAGAACATTGGCATAATCCAGACGGGAGGTCACAAGGGCAGAAGTGACTGTGCGAAGAGCACCCCGATCCAGAAAGGATCACAACTGGGCAATCCTATGGACCTGATAAAAGCCCCCCCTGGAGACGGCCGCAATATGATCTTCCAACAACAGCCATTCATCCAGGAGGATCCCCAGATTGCGAGCCCCTTCCGTGGGGGACAGAATCTCCTCCCCCACGGCCAGCGATAACTCAAGCTAATTATAATTACAAAGAGACCAATAGGTGTAGATGTAATTATATTGTCTTCCAAATGAAGATGAAGATACATGTCCCAGGAGAATGTTGCAGGATCCAATCTGGGTCATTCACCGGGACCAGAAGTTTTGTCTTCCAAGCTTTAGGACTCATGCTGGAGCCCATCTTCAGGGAATTTCTCTCTGGCTAGTCTGAAAGTTTAGAAGACAAAACCTGTGGTCCCAGTGACTGACCCAAATTGGATCCTACTATATTGTCTTCCATTGTACAAACATTTCTCCAATTTTCTCTTGCCTCTTCATGCTTCAGATGAGGTTCCAAAGGAAGACATTAATGCAGGACTCTTTCTTTTAGGGTTCTTCGGATTGGGAAGGGCAGGCAACCAAAAGGCTGTAGACCCATTCTTTCTCAGTCCCAGCAACTTTCAGATGGCTGGATTTCAACTCCCAGGATTCCTCATCCAGCAGTACTGAAACGCTGCTTTAGAATGATGCAAAGGGAAAGTGAAATATCAACCCCATCACTTTGGAGCATCTTCAACAACAAAGGAAACTCAAACATTATGAAGTGGAATTTAAAAGAAATTTCCAGACACCTTGAGAAGGAGGTAGAAAAAGAGATGCTTCTTTCTAAAGGGAAGAACATTTCCAAGACAGATTTTGGTGTAGTATTAGTCTGAACAAGTACGTGCCAGCTCCATTTGTATTAATTGGGTTTAATCACATATTAGAATCCAGAATACCTATGCAAGATGGTTGAGGTCATAGAGAGGTATTACAGATCTTATGAACAAATCCATTACTATTGTTTATTAAGATTCAATTTTTTTTTAAAAAAGGTAATTCACTCACCTATGTGCTACACTCCCCTTCTTGATATCAGAGATAATTAAAGGCTCACCAGATTTTCTGCTTGCTGTTTAGGAAGAGATACATGCAGACACTCAATCCAGGCATTTAGAGTCCATGATAATCTTCAGAATTATCTATTACCAGCCTTCCACAACCAGGCATTCCTGCAGAATTCCCAGTCATTATGGCCATTAGAGCACACCAGCTTGCAGAAGACTATATAATCCAAACATTATATAAAGTAGGAAGCAACATCATATATTTCCCTTTTTCAATTTACCTTTAATAAAAACATCTACACCCAAGCTACTAATGTTTAATAAAAATTCATAAAGCAAATATATTTGTTATGCTTTTGAGAACTGCAATCAAGGTTGTATTTTAGCATCTTTTCTTCCCATGAAAGAGAGAATAAACTTTGGTTGCAGCATATTGATGTGGCAAATTATGGTTGAAGTAGTGGATCTGAAAGATAACCAAGAAAAAATATGACAAAGGTCTTTTTTAAAGAGCCAAATATTCAGTCCTCTGTACAGAATGTGCCTATGCAGAATTCACTTATGTTGTGATTGATGGAGAATATGAGACAATACATATTTTGAAGGAGACACATCCTATCCATGAGAAGTTTATGAGTGAGGTTGGTACAATGCTTTGCTTCGTGCGAACATCACAACAGTTGAAAGAGGAAACATGTTAGGACTAAAAAAGAAAGAAAGATCAGAATGACAGAATGACAGAGTTAGAAGGGACCTTGGAGGTCTTCTAGTCCAACCCACTCCTCAGGCAAGAAACCCTATACCATTTCAGGCAAATGAGTGACCAACCTCTTCTTAAAAACTTCCAAAGTTGGAGCACTCGCAACTTCTGAAGACAAGTCCTTCCACAGATTAATTGTTCTAATGGTCAGGAAATTTCACCTTAGTTTTAGGTTGGTTCTCTCCTTGATTAGTTTCCACCCATTGCTTCCTGTCCTGCCTTCATGTGCTTTGGAAAATGACCTTCTGTTCTTCGTGGCAACCCCTTAGATATTGGAACACTGCTATCATGACACCCCTAGTCCTTCTTTTCATTAAACTAGAGGACATACCCAATTCCTGCAACCATTCTTCATTCGGTATACAGTGGTACCCCTAGATACGAAATTAATCCGTTCCAGGGTGGCCTTTGTATCCTGAATTTTTCTTATGTTGAAGCAGCCCATTCAGCCAAAACGTGGTTTTGGCTCTCCCCTCAGGCCGACAAGGATTGTGTTTTTCGTATCTTGGAATTTCTTCGTATCCTGAAGCAAAGTAGTTTTCGAGAGACCCTTCGTATCTTGGATTTTTCGTAACATGAAGCATTCGTATCTAGATGTACCACTGTATAGGTATATCAATGTACTCCAACTTTTAAACAGCATAGTCTTATTCCATATTTGTGGACATAGGGACACTAGCACTTTAACTGCCTCTTTGCCTAAATATTTAAATTGATCAGTTAAGTTTCCTTCTCCACTTAGTACTTGTACATTTGGCAGCTTTCTAGAAGTGTCAGTTATTGAATATATTCTCTCTACGTCATTCTGTAATGCTACCCGTGAAGGATTTCAGCTTATTCTTTTCATCTTCCTTTAATCTTGTTTGCCTCTCTCAGTTCACTTCCATGATTACTTGATTACCTACCTTAACTATATATTTTCTTGTGATTTCTCCAGTCTTTTAAAACACCTGTCATTCTCTTGTTTTTGTTACTTACTTCTATTTGTTAGATGTCTTAATCAAGGATCCTTATCCTTTTTTGCTTGATGTTGATGATGTCTGTGTTGTTCTGTTTGTTGCCCAAGGCTTTCATGCTCCTTTTTTTCCTGACTATTGTGATAGCTTGTACTGAAAGCCACTTGGATCTTTTCCTCTTTGAAATGTTTATCTTTTTTTTGGGGGGGGCTGCTCCAGTTTTCAGTGTCTCCTATTTTTTTTCATTGTTCCCCAGGCTATGTGTATCAGATCTGTTCCTAGCATTAATCTTATATTTTAATTGTATACAGACAGATCAAGTTTTTCTGGCACACTTTCTTTCTTTAATTTTTTACTTTTAACCTTTATATTTCATGCCAATCATTTCATGTTCTGTTTGACAATCTGTACTATACTCAATTTTGGCTAACAGTTAAATAATTTTGTCTTTGCCATACTGAGATCCTAAAGTACTATTAATATTGATAAAATTTTCACTTTTTAAAAAAATTTTCAGTAGTTTAAGCTTTATAAACAATAGAAATTTTCATAAAATTAATCATATTATAAACATGATTAAATACATGAACACTTGCATTGAAAAGGTTTGCTTTGAAATTTGAAAGTTTGGCCTACTGGTTAAACCACAGGCTAGAAAGCTGGAGACTGTGAGTTTTAGTCCCACCTTAGCCATGAAAGGGTGACCTTGGGCCAGCCACACAATCTCATCCCAACTCAGCTCAAAAAGTTATTGTGCAGAACAACAGGAGGAAGAAGGTATATTGGATACATTCTCTGCCTTGAATTATTTGCAAAATTAATAAAAGCTGGATATAAATAAAGTAAGAAAATAATAGAAAGTATCAACATTTATCCTATTACAGTATAAAGGAAAAAAGAAAAGAAAAAAGGGAAAGAAAATGCCAAGGAGTATTTGTATTGGTGGCCCTTTCTGTCTCACGTCTTGTTAGCAGGGTAATACTCTAAGCATTCAGGAATCTTTCTATCAATACCAGTCTGAAGTTCAAGAGGAAGTTGTCTACCCTTTTCAAATGAATTCTAATATCCCCACATACATATAGAGTCCCTTCTCTTTGCCGAATTGCCAATGAAAAAAATGAATCAAAAGTTGACCTATTGCATGTGTCAAACTATTAGATGAACTCAGAAGGTCTGTAGGCAGGGAGGCAGGAAAGAAAGAAAGAAAGAAAGAAAGAAAGAATTCTTTATTGGCCAAGTGTGATTGGACACACAAGGAATTTGTCTTTGGTGCATAT